>OZ024891.1:24763300-25048300 GCA_964017195.1 Siderastrea radians | reverse complement strand
GAATTCCAACTCCTCACGTGTTGTCCTTTTTTGTTTTGACTATCTGGTTACAATGCCACAGTCCCTAACTTTTTTATCCTTAAGTACTATATCTTGAATGCTAAATGCCACATATCCAAACCAAAAACAGACGCTAAACCTCCCGAATTTCCTGCCTTTTTGACTTCTTTAAAGGGGAAAGTGCTGATTCACAGACCTGCTGCCATAGCAAACTAAACATTAACAACATTCCAAACTAGATGGACAACTCTCTTATCCCTATTAAACGTTTAATTGATCGTAGAGTGCTTTGACTTAACCCGTGCGACAAAATCTAACAATTAGTAACTAATAGTCAAAAGCAAACAAAAGAAAGCAGTGTAATTAATGTATAATAGCGTGTAACTGATTAGTTCCTATTTCAAGGGTTAAGTGGAATCACTTTGTCTTGTGTTGTTTTCTTGTTTCTAAACTCAACCACTTTTTTATGCTGCTTTTATTATTGTGTAGTGTTAGGTTAGGTAAAAAGTGTAAGTAGGCATTGTTGTACTTGTAATTTGGCTGATGTGTTATTAAATAGAAAAATTCATTATGAAAAAAGGAAGTGTGTTCTTCTTTTTCACACTTTCTTAACAACAATCTTACCGTGTTCAATGAAAATAGTTTGCAATATTGACTTAAATCAACGTTTAACTGCATAATATCCACCATGTATTGTGGCGAGCGTGAGACGAAAAAAAGTCAGAATCCGCGACGGGAACCGAACCCATGACCTTCCCTACGCCGGTCGGGTGATCTAACCAGTCATATTCACCAGGCGAAACAAATCGGTGATTAATGACATTAAAGAGTAATCGATGAACTGGTTAAACATTGATTATGGCTGACTAATCAAAACAAAACACGTTGTGGTTTATTGATTACTCATCGATGTCATCGATTTCTCATTGATCTCATTGATTAGTCATTAATGTTATTGATTACTCATTGATTACTGACCTATGTTTAGTCACTGGTTGGTTAACCATTTTCTATTATCCATTACAACTACGTCTAATTCTCCGTGCTCTTACACCAATATTTTTGGGAAATACTGTTCCGTTGAGTGAAAATGACGTTTCCTTGGTTTAACATGACGTCCTTGTTCTTAAAAATCCTAGTGCTACAATCCCGGGTACAATTCAATACTGGATGTCTTGTAATGAAATCTGATAGGCAAAGGCGAATTGTAAAGGGGTAGCATCAGTTTTAGCATCAGTTTTATGGCATGCTACGTAAAAGCCATTTACTCGAAAAAATCCTCGGGGTCTCTGGATAGTTCCCAGCAGCTCTTACGGTCGGACATTCACCTTTATACGCACCGCACTGCGACCACTCTTTAGTTACAATGGATATTCAAACTCGACTACAACACCCAAGGGGACCGGGTTTCTGGAAACTTAACAATTCACTTCTGGAAGACAATGAATATACAGATAAATTATCCGAAAACATCCCATTGTTTATTAAAAAATATATACACGTCGAAGACAAAGGCCTTTTATGGGAAATGATAAAAATGGAAATTAGGATGTTCACAACATACTATTCAAAACAAAAAGCCAAAAAACAGAAAAATTACGAGAAAAATCTTTTGCAAGAAGCCCAACGTTTACAAAAAACAAGCGGGAATCGCACAACGCCGGAAGCAATCAAGGAGTACGATATCATCAAGAATAAACTAGATAAACTATCTTTCGACCGCACTCGAGGAGCATGTATTCGCTCAAAAGCGCGTTGGCACGAGTTTGGAGAACGAAGTTCCAAATATTTTCTCAATCTTGAGAAGAGAAACTATGAAAATAAATGTATCACCAGTCTGACCAAAGATGACAATTCCACTATAACCGACCCGGAAGAAATCCTCGAGGAGCAAAGACGTTATTATGAAAATTTGTACTCGTCACTAAATCCACAAGTTGAGGATCCTAAGTTCAACTTATTTTTTGAGAACGAGAGTATTAAAAAGCTAGACGAACACCAAAAAGAATTGTGTGAGGGCTTATTAACAGAAAACGAATGTAAGAATGCTTTAAAAAGTTTCCACAAAGACAAAACACCTGGTACAGACGGTCTGACTGCAGAATTTTACACTTTTTTTTGGAACACGTTGGGTAAAATTATGGTAGATAGCTTTAATTACGCATTTCGAAAAGGCGAGTTATCCATATCACAGAGACAAGGAATTATACGCCTAATTCCCAAGAAAGATAAAAATCTATCGTACCTAAAAAACTGGAGACCCATATCGCTTCTAAACACTGATTACAAGATCGCCACAAAAGCCTTAGCAATGCGTTTAAAAAAGGTCCTGCCAAATATTATTAATAATGCACAAACTGGATATTTACCAGGCAGATTCATTGGGGAAAATATTCGGCTCATATCGGACATTCTCCATTACACGGCAGATCAAAATTTAGAAGGTATCGCTCTGTTCATAGATTTCGAAAAGGCTTTCGACAGCTTAGAGTGGGAGTATCTAGACAAAGCCTTAGATGCCTTTAATTTCGGACCCGATTTCAAGGTGTGGATTAGAACACTTTACAACAATATCTCCAGCTGTACGATAAACAATGGTTACGCTTCCAAACCCTTCACACTCAAGAGAGGAGTTAGGCAAGGCTGTCCGTTATCCGGTCTCCTTTTCATACTGGCTGGTGAAGCATTATCTTGCGCGATAAGGTCTCGCTCTGATATAAGAGGGATTCTAGTTGCTAACAAAGAAATCAAATTATCACAGTATGCTGATGACACAACCGCCTTTTGTAAAGACGAGGCTTCCCTTGAGAAGCTGCTCGAGGTGCTTAACTTGTTTGAGGAATGCAGTGGACTTAAACTCAATTCTTCTAAAACAGAAGCTTTATGGTTGGGGAAAAACGTGCAAAATAAGGATACGCCATTTGAGTTTATGTGGCCACAAAGGCCAATAGTAGCTTTAGGAACCGCTTTCTCGTATAAGTTTAATTTGTGCGACCAAGTAAATTTTGTAGACAAGCTAATCAAAGTTAAGAAGTTATTTAATTTATGGTCACAAAGGGATTTATCCCTGTATGGAAAAATAACAATAGCTAAAACGTTAGGTTTATCCAAACTCATTTCTTCTAGCGCTTGTCTTCACACCCCACCTTATGTTATTGACGCCGTTAACAAATTGATAGCAGACTTCGTTTGGAACGGTAAGAAACCGAAAATAAAAAGAGACACGCTTATCGGAGCAAAAGAAAAAGGAGGTTTAGATTTGCCAGAATACGAAATAATCACAAAATCATTACTATGTGCTTGGGTAAAGAGAATGCAAGATGGTGCAAATGAGGATTGGATGATAATTCCATCCTGGTATCTGAAAAATGTTGGAGGCCCTCTCATTTTCGACTGTAGCTATGATCTAAGTCTTTTAGAACTAAAAAATATGCCAGCTTTCTACATTGACATCTTAAAAACTTGGGCAGAAGTTCATGATGTTAAATCCGCCCCTCTAGATAAACATGACATTAGGGAAGCCATTATTTGGAATAATAAAAACATAACCATAGCAGGCAAATCTGTATACTGGGAAAACTGGCACGTTGCTGGAATTCTTAGAATCAAAGATTTATTAGAAGAAGACGGCAAATTCCTCTCATATGGCAATTTTCTTAGAAAATTTGGCCTTGCTACGCCATTTACCAACCTCTGGGGTTTAATAGCAGCAATACCATTAGGGTGGAAGCGTGAATTACAATCTACTAATGGTGAGAATCGACAAGAAAGAAAATCGACTTTTCTTCCTGGTCAAATACTCACCAGTAAAAGTGCCCGGAATATTCTTATTCAAAAGAAATTTAAAGAACCTTTAGCTAGTTCTAGGCTACAAAGGTTAGGTGTAGAAGAGATGAAGATTAGCGCAATTTATAAACTACCATTTAGAATAACACGGGAAACGAAACTAAGTATATTTCAGTTTAAGATAATTCATAATATTTTACCGTGCAGAAACCTCCTATATAAAATGAACATATCAGAATCTCCCCTTTGCGAATTTTGTAACGAATTAGAAACACTGTCGCACATGCTAGTTAACTGCTCCCGTATACGCGACTTTTGGAATTCAGTCTTATTTCGGTGGAATAGTCAAAATGACGACAATTACAATTTTGATGAATTAGGAATAATGTATGGCTATAATCCCGGAAGTTCTGGCTCCTATATCTTTAATTATTATATACTACTTAGCAAAAGACATGTCTTTCTACAAAAATATGAGCACAAATTACCTAATCTCCTTCTCTTTCTTGAGTTAGTAAAAGGAAAAATGTTAATTCAAAGAACAATCGCACATGCGAAAGGACAAAAAGAAAATTTTTTGAATTTATGGAAGCCTTTACTGACAATAATTTAGTTACAATAGTTATGTAAAACGTGTATCGCACTGTTACCTCTGTATTTTTTATTCATTTATCCTTTGTATTTTTCTTTTCGTGTATTGTTAAGTGTATTGTGTTGAAAAGTAAAAAAAAAAAAAAAAAAAAAATTCACCTTTATCCATGGGGCTCCCTGGATACTGTTCGTTGGAGCAAAACGATCCAGTTTCGCGAGTGGGTGGTACAACTTCCCCTTCCTGCTATCCCTCTGCCCTGTTAAGCAGCCTGCTATTGAGCGCGCATGGTACTTCGCGGGTATGGAACCCCCAGACTCCCAAGCCTTTGCATTCCCCTGACCTGCAACTAAAAGTTTTTTTTGGCTAGAAGAATTAAGCAATGAAGAGGATCGTGCTTTCCTCTCTGATGGCCTTTTGCATGGGTTTAATTTGGCACCCCCAGGCACTAAGTTTGCACCGGCACATATGAACAATTACAAATCCGCTACCATTGCATCTGTTAAATCAGTAGTCGAGTAGACTATTGCTAGCGAAATTGCTGAGGGAAATTATGTGGTAACCCTTACTAAACCTGTTATTATTAGTGAGCTTGGAGCAATTCCTAAGCCTGATTCCACAGAAGGTCGCCTTATACATGATTGCTCCCGCCTGCCTGGTCAAACTATCAATGATTATATCAGCACTTGCTCTTTTAAATTCCAAACGTTGGATGATGCTGTGAAACTTCTTAAACCAAGTTATTTTATGGCAAAAATTGACCTGCGCCATGCTTATCGCTCAGTCCCCATTCATCCCAGTAACTTTGCCGCTACGGGTCTCAAATGGCAGTTTGAGGGGGGTGATGAGTTTGTATACTTTTATGACACTCGTTTGCCATTCGGAGCAAAAAGTTCCCCAGAAATTTTTCATCGCATCACGCAGGCGGTTCGCCGCATGATGGCTAGGCGTGCTTTCGACTCGGTGGTAGTCTACCTTGAAGATTTCCTTGTGATAGCACCTACGCAGCAAGCCTGTCAGTTAGCTTACTCCACCCTTTTTCAGTTACTGCAAGATCTGGCGCAAAGTGGTTGGCCCTACGCAAAAACTGGTTTTTCTGGGGGTTGAAGTGGACACCAAACAGTGTACGATGGCCTTACCACCCAACAAGCATGCCGAACTCCACGAAGTGGTTTGCAAGTTTTTGACCAAGCGCAGAGCAGCCAAACAACAGCTACAGTAACTCGCTGGCAAATTGAACTGGGCCTGCTGGGTAGTCTATGGGGGTCGCACATTCCTAAGACGCCTAAATCTTGACACGATGAACTCCCTTTCTTCTTCATGGGCGAAGGCACGCCTCTCTGCAGATTTCTACGAAGCCCTTAAGTGGTGGCGTTCTTTTCTGCAGGTCTTTAATGGCCAGTGTCCTTTCCTTAGCAGTCAACCCATTACAGACGTGGACACTGATGCCTGTCAGGTAGCTGCTGGTAGGTTCTACAGAGGTGACTGGCTGTACCACCATTTCATGCTGGATTCACCCACATATGCTGATTTGCACATTAATTACAAAGAGGTCTTGGCTCAAATTTTCGCCGCCTTTCGCTGGGGCCCACCTGTGGAAAAACCAGGCGAGCATGTTATTATTCACTGTGACAATGTAGCTGCGGTTCAAATAATCAATAAAGGAACTACTGCCCGACCGCTTATGATGTGTTTTCTTAGACAACTTTTTTGGCTTTCAGATACCTATAACTTTAGGTTTACAGTAGTCTATGTAAAGGGTGAACTCAATACTATTGCAGATGCAGTGTCTCGTCTTCACCAGCCAGATAAATGTCTTGCCTTCTATCGTCACCTCCTTGTAGTTTAACCTACCCAGGACGTGGATACTACATCTTTGGCCCATCACATGTCCCTTAACAGTTGCAATTTCCTTCTTTCCGGGTTCACGGGACCCCGACCTGGCCAAGGAGCGCCAAGCTGAGATTTACCACTACCGCTCCCATACATTTGCTGACAACACTAAAGCCACCTATCGTACCCACCGTGCCAGCTATTTCCGATTTTGTTCACGCATGGGCTATCCTCCACTCCCTGCTCAGTCTGCGCACCTTTGCCAGTATGTTGCCTTTCTAGCTCGGACCCTCAAACCATCGTCCATTCCTAATTACCTCAACATTATTGGCGTTCTTCATACGAAATTCAACCTGCCCAATCCTTTCACTGATAATTGGCTCCTGCAGTCTCTCCTAACGGGTATCAAAGGGGTTAAAGGGGAACCACCCTCTCACAAGTTACCTATCACGCCAGATCCCAACCCAACTTGCGCACTAGCATTGATTCCTCCTTTTGGGCTATCTGCCTGGTGTACTTTTAAGGCATGCTACGTAAAAGCCATTTACTCGTAAAATCCTCGGGGTCTCTGGATAGCTCCCAGCAGCTCTTACGGTCGGACATTCACCTTTATCCATGGGGCTCCCTGGTTACTGTTCGTTGGAGCACAACGATCCAGTTTCGAGAGCAAGTGGTACAATTTCCCCTTCCTGCTATCCCAGGCTCCCCCCTCTGCCTGTTATGGCTATTAAGCGCGCATGGTACTTCACTGGTAATAATAATAATAATAATAATAATGTTTAATACTTCTATAGCGCATTTTACATTTACATATGATCAAAAGCGCTCTACAAACTTCAAAAATCCTCTCTAATAATAAATTACATGATTTAAACGAATTGTCTAAAAACTAAATGACTAACTAAACTATTTACATTATATTGCATAGGACAGTTAAAGAAAATTGGAATAAGCAATTCTGAATAAATGCGTTTTTAGCATGGTCTTGAAAGTAATTATATTAGTCTGGTCTCTTATCCCTTTTGGCAGTGCATTCCAGGTTTTGGGGGCAGATGCCCTGAACGATCTATCACCTAATGTGACCTTGTATCGACAAGTCGGATCATCAAGGATCAGTCCATTGGACGCTGACCGTAGAGAAAATCTATTGTTTCCCTTGATAGATAGTAGGCTACTTAAATACTGCGGTGTTTTAAAATGAATTGCCTTGAAAGTTAACAACCCTATTTTATACTGAATCCTATATTTAATTGGGAGCCAATGCAGCTTGAACAAAACTGGCGATATGTGATCGAATTTAGGCGTGAGAGTAATTAAGCGCGCTGCAGTATTCTGGAGACGTTGTAGCTTGGACAGATGTACAGCAGGCACATTATACAGTAAACCGTTACAGTAGTCAATTCGTGCCATAATTACTGCTTGCACAAGAAGCTTAGCGCTATCCTGCGTAAGGTACTTGTGAATTTGTCTGATATTGTGCAGATGGTAGTATACAGACTGGCAGATCTTGTATGGCACCCCCAGACTTCCAAGCCTTTGCATTTTTTAAATTCCCCTGACCTGCAACTAAAAGTTTTTTCTTACCCTTTGCTTTTACGTAAACTTCGCACCATTCTGCAGTCCCTGGGTCTTCCAGCCAAAGATTATGCCTGTCACTCCTTACGTAGGGGTGGGCCTCCTTTGCCTTTCAAGCGGGTGTGTCTATAGAGCTTATCAAGATGCTAGGCGACTGGCATTCGGATGCCGTACTCCTTGATCTTACAGTACCACTCAACATTAGATTGCAGTCAGTTAATTTTCTTGCCAAAGCTATCCTCAGTAATTTTTTTTCAACTCAGCAACCTCCACTGATTGGGTTTGGAGTGTAATTTAGTCAATCTAGGCTTTAATGGTTTGTTAATTAGTACCTTAGTATTATTAATAAAGGTTGTCTTAGTCCCAACCTTTGTGTGCAGTTATGGCTTGTGGTTTAGGGGCAGCATCAGTTTTAGGGTGATGCTCTTCTAAATCACAAACATGTGTTATGGGACTCAGGCAGCCTTGGTATCACATGGAAGTACTATTTTACTATTACTTGAGCACAGTAATTTCACTGACTCAAGTGAGTCACATAGCACGCACTAGTAAAGTACAGCATTCTAGTAATAGTACTATTGCAAAATACCTAGTTAAAGCTGACCGCAAGACCTCGCCAGTCCACTTGCCCAATTCCTATCGCTAGCTTGCATGCAGCATTACCTAGATTCTTTTACTAGCAGTTCCCCCCCCCCATTCCTCCCAGGTATCTTTTTATTATTGTTACTATAGAGTATAGCTTCTAGTAGAGTTCTACATATTATCTTCTTGACAGCTGTGTTTGTCTGTCCTTAATTGTTGTAACATTGTAAATTTTAGTATTGTTGTAGTGTTACTGTATGTCCTTCTTGGAGTGTAATTTAGTCAATCTAAATTTTAATGGTTTGTTAATTAGTAACTTAGTATTATTAATAAAGGCTGTCTTAGTCCCAAACTTTGTGTGCAGTTATGGTTTGTGGTTTAGCAAGAAATCAGTGTTATCATAGCAAGCGAGTCTGACTCGTCTAAGAAGAAAAGCCATTTGACGGAAATCCTTTACTCTGAATTTAAGAGGTTTTCGGTCAATGACGGCTTTTTCGTCTGACTCTCCCGTCTAACAGATGAGTAAATACACGGAAAACGTGGAGACGGAAACTCCAGACTCAGACTTAAGCAAACAATAGTCTAACAATGTACCATGCGGTGCTCTCTACAAATACATTTTATTGTCTGATATTTCCATCATGAAGTTCAAAGTTTTATTTTTGAACAATCAAAGTACCCGCCAACAGGGTACTTGAAGAATTTTTAAAACTGAACCACCGTGACACTAGAGCAGTCGAAGTTTCTCTTCTTCTCATGACCCAGATTGCCCAAAGTGGCACATGGGGCTAGCGTAAGGGTCCTCCACTACTGTCGATCCACTACCCATCGCCTAGCTGTTTCGAGGCTGGGGTCACACTCCTTCAACTCTCTCACCATTGCGACCATTGTCCTTCGTCAAGTCACCTTAGGCCTGCCTCTTCTACGCCTTCCTTGGGGCGTCCACCTTTATGCAACTCTTGGTAGTGAGTCTGTTTCCATCCGTGGGACATGTCCCAGCCATCTCCACCTTCTCTTTCTCACAACAACACAGAGTGGTTCTAGATTACAGGATGTCAGCAGGTCTGCGTCGAAGACATTTAGTTTGGAAGACATCAAATTTACTTGAAATTTCCCTGGTCACCTTCCAGAATTACACACATCATCAGGTAGGTAAACTCGTCCACTTCTTCCAGTTGTTGTTTATTGACAGTGACTGATTGGTTGCTTGTGGTGTTCAACCTGAACAGCTTTGTCTTCCCAACATTCACTTTCATGCCAATGTGGCTTGCAAATGAGGTAAGTCCGTCCATCTTCTCTTGGATGTCACTATGGCGACTGGATAGCAGGCCAACGTCGTCTGCGAAATCCAGATCCTCAAGTACTGAGTTGAGTTTGCACTGAATCCCTCTCTTCTTGTCAGCTGTTGTTCTCTTCATGAGCCAGTCCCTGGCCAGAAGGACGAGAAAAGGGGATAAGATACACCCTTGTTTGACCCCTGTCTGGACTCTAAAGCTGTCTGTCCGCAGTCTACTTTACACTGGAAATCTTCATATAGCATCCTGATGATGATGACAATCTTCTCTGGAAGACGTAACTTCTAAGGATTTTCTATAATGTTTCACGATGCAAGCTGTCGAAAGCTTTCCAGAGTCAACATATAGGACGTAGAGGTTGGTTGGACTGCTCAAGAATTTGTCTGAGGACAAAGATATTGTCTAGGAAGGATCGCCCATTCCTGAAGCCAGCTTGTTCATTTCTGATGCTCTTATCCACAGCCCCAGAAATCCTATTAAGCAAAATACGGCAGATGACTTTACTTGTTAAAGAAAAAAGTGTAATGCCCCTCCATTTCCCGCAGTTGCTGAGATCTCCTTTCTTTGTTTACTGAGGCCTGTTTTCCAGACTTCCGGTGGTTGCTCTGTCGCCCTACATATTTAACAATTATCCTGCGAAATCGCGCGGAATATCACCTGATACTTAGCCGACGAGGCCGTAGGCCGAGTTGGCTAAATCAGGGGATCTTCCGCAAGATTGAGCAGGATAATTGTTTTATTATTCAACAAATTCCCATCGACTACCATTTTCAGAACGAGAAAACTACGGCTCTATGATGAAAACGCTAAATTAGCTAGCAACACGTAAGCTTAATAAAAATCAAAACAGAACTTCAAGAAATCGAAGTTTACTACCGTTCACTTAAAAAGACTTATTTACAAACTCATGTTTGGAAATGACAAGACAAAGTAAAAAAAATATTGCTACCTTACCGAGAATAAGTCCTCTTCCTGTGAATTAAAATCTTTTCAATTTTAATCTTTACAACTTTCCGTGAGCAAGTGTGCTGCTTCGTTCGCAATAGCTTTTTCTTGGTTGAGTTCTCACTATGAAAATTCCAAGTCAACCTCTGGATATCTTTGTGAGCTGAAGCAAATACTTGTTGACTTTTTGAGAGCATTTAATCGTGGACAGTTTCTTCCAGGGAGTTGAAATTTCCGGAGAACACTGCTAAAACTGCCTCGCTTTTCAAAATGGCCTCCAAACAAGCAATGAAAGAAAATCTGCAGTGCACTTCCAAATATGGTCATTTACGTATATCGCAGGATATCTGTCATGTACGGATGACAGATATTGAGGGCTTCCTTACCATATATGGGCATAGTGACAATTTGTTGAATAATAATCTGTAATATCTGACACAGATGTCTAGCAGTTTCCTCACCACCAGCCTTCAACATTTCTGCGCATACCTCGTCCTCCCCTGGCGCCTTCCTAGATTTCAATGTCCTGCCATTAGTAGTTTTCACCAGTTTATCTTGGCTTGTTCCGTAGTCTCCTCTCATTTTTTGGTGGTCTTGTAGATGTCATTGTTCCTTGCAGCCGTCTCAGCTTTCATGGCCAGGGTTTGGCTCAACATAAACGCCAAAGAATTGGGGATCAGCTTCAGATAATAATGCTAATAGTGATGTTGAGTTCTCCTGAACTGTACCAATGTAGAATCGTCCATGTAAAGTTTACTTCGTTTTCTGTTTTTCCTATTCCGGATCACAACACAAAGCAAAATAATGTCAGTCGCAGCCACGCGATGATATCAATGAGTAATTAATGAATCCATGACTAATCGATGTCATCAATGGCCAAACATTGTGTGGCCTATCGATTAGTCATTAATTATTAGCACTAGTCAATGAATAATCAACAGATTACCCATTGATTACTCATAGAGTACTTATTGATGTCGTTGATGAATTCACAGGGTCCATTGTTCAATTACGTATTTGTCCATCGACGATGAAGATGGCTATTTCTGGTTTGTTTACTTTGCGCGCTCGGGTACGAAAACGAGTTTTTAATCGTAAACGGGCCCTGATTCAGAGATATTTTTAAAGTTAAAACCTTAAATATAGCAAACGTATTGTCAACATTTGCTTTTTTTCGTGTTTACTTTATGAAAATATGTTTTTTTGTCTATTCATGCTCATTTTCCACGTATGATATGAAATACAATTCAACAATTTGCAGTCCCTTCTTAATTTTTGGGAACTGCAGGCATTGCAACGAAGTTGCCCAACAAAATCCGAATAGCAACTGGACGCAACAATTAATAGGGAATATCCTGAAAAACCTTAAATAAATAATCAGAATATTAAATAAGTCAGAAAAACAGCAAAATGAACTGAATAAGTGAGGTTTCATTATTCCGCTTCAACCCCCGAATAGCATTTTCCTCAAAGAGAAGAGCTAACGCTCTAGCCTAAAAAATCAACGCCGATTGCGTGCTGTTTGTCTTTCGTCTGTGAGGCCGGGGGTGTATTTTGTGAGTTGCCGAGTGGGGGTGTGCCACTGAGACACTAAAACCCTTACCTTATCAGCGGCACATACCCAAGACAAGACAAGGTAATTTATTTAACTCAGCTTAGTTTAACAAAGGATACAGATCAGAAATTAACATAGACAATTTAATACAATATAAATAAAAATAAAGATACAGCTTAAACTGTCATGTGGGAGTACTACCCTCGGGCTTTGAAGTATTTTGCATTCGCAAAACCATTTCAAAGTAAAATCGGAATTTGCGTGGGCTTGTTCCTAGCTATTCCTATAACTGAAAAACTCGAATAAAACTACTATTAAAAATCCAAGTTACAGTGGTGGTCAAAGAATTAGAGTAAAATCTTTACAAGATACCAAACGTTACTTCGGGTTATTCATAGTTCAAATAAAGCGTATGTTGAACACCTTTGCATAGTCAGGACAGCTGCTTGTAATTTTTAACCTTCAGAATGTAACGCAACGCTTAAAACATCTCGAACCGAACGCAAGATTAACAACAACTGATATGTGACAAAGCATTCTAATAGAGACCTATTGAATTTTACAATTTTTTTCACGCCTGTCAGGACTTGAATACATAAAAAATGCAAGAAACAGACGGGTAAGGATATCTTGTCTGTGAAGAAAAGGGAAACGAATATCTTTGTTTAGTTCGCACGCAATTCTAATGTCACGCTATAATTAACTGTCACGTAATCAGGCTGCTCGTTACCCTGTTTTATGATAACTGAATATATTAATTCCATGATCTGGCGAGGAAATGTTACATTAGCCGCAAGTTGTCGGGGAGGGGGGAGGGGACCGCACAGTCCGCACTGAAGTGGTGTGAGACCCAGATGTTGTGTTCATAAATTTCACCATATTGCGGAACAAAACGTCACTGGCTCTGCACGCATTGCGTGCCTATGTTTTACCCCGCCGTCTGGACGGGGTCTAGTAATAAGCACTTAATGACTGGCCCAAGGGAAACAGTGAGTTTTGTTTCCCCGAGACCCTCAATGTTCCCCGACCCGAAGCCGAGGGAAACACTGAGGGTCGAGGGGAAACAAAGCTCACTGTTTCCGGTGGGGCCAGTCATTAAGTGTTTTGTTATACCTCCCAACTCAAAAATAGAACAAATTACATACGTGAGCAGGGAGTTGAGATCCGTCTTGTTTCGTTCTTCAAAGCTTTGTTGTAAGTTTTGTTCCTTACAGAACTCCTTTAAGGTTTTAACAGCATTTTGTGTTGCTTTGTTTGTGGATTTCGAGCTTTTATCCCGTATTAATTCTTCCATTCCTTCTTTTGATCGGACTTGAAAGCGTTTCGCGGCCATGACTGAGAAAAAATATATATTCTTGACACGGCTGGACACAAATTTGCAGCGGTTTCAAGGCGCACGACCTGATCACGTGCGAGTCGATAGTTCAAGTTGTTGTTTCCCTAGGGAGTTAGTGAGTTTTGTTCGCCCTAAGGAGTTAGACTGTTTTCACCCATGACACGTGACACGTTGTTGTCCAATCAATAAAGGCATTTGAGTTGGGAGGTATAACAATAACCTTTTTTTTTTCTTTCGTCCGTTTTCTTGTCGGTCACTAGGCCAGACTCCCGGTTTTCGCTCGGCCAAACAAATACTCGCACAGACTTTCGGTAAACATTAGCATGATCTTCAGCCCTTTAGCGTCGATTCGTCAAAATTTTCATGAAAGATGGTATACAAAATTACTAGGGATGCAATGGCATAAAAAGCCCTTCGAAAGTCACTGATGCCGAGGGTTACTCGACCCAACCTCCCGGTTTTCGCTGCCAAACAAACAACAACAGAGAAATACAAGCATTTTTTGATAGTTTTGCTTTGCTTCGTCAAAATCTTTAGGACAATTTGTGCAGAAAAGTACAAGGAATTCAGTGGAGCAAGGACGAAGGTGCTAGGGCGCTTTGAAGGCAAAGATTCAAGCTGGTGTGAATTCGCCTTTATATGGCGCAATTAACGTGGCACGTAAATATTACGTCATCCAAACTCAGAAATTCCTTGCTTGCGCCAAATCACTCATGGAATCATAACCTGAAAAGAGGCGTTTACATTTTTTTTGGGTAGATACCCGTTTCTTTTAGATTTTACGATAATTTTGTCTTTATCAATAAATTTATTGAAATTTTGGTGCTCTTGTTATTCAGAATTACGCTGAGATGTCAATTCGTTATGAAAAACATGACGTAACTTAGTCACGCTATGGTCAAAATATTTCGTCACGTTGCCATTCCCCTACCTCTTCTACGCGCCCTTCCCCTTGTGATAATATGAATCCCTGATAATATGAACCCTTTCCCATCCCTCATTTCTTGGTCAACCACCTGCCTTAACCTTCACGAAGAAGAGCAAACAAGTCAAAGGTACGATAAACCACCAACTTCGTGGTCACTTGCCCCAGACTCCCGGTTTTCGCTCGGCCAAACAAATATTCGTTTGCAAACTTCCGCTACACCACTTGGGCTCCTATCTTGAGTGACCGTAATATATTTTGTACCCTGAAGGGAGGGAGAGCAACAGCGGGGTCTAATGCCCCTGGGGCTTTTCTTGTTACTCTGCCGTCAGGATGGGGTCTAGTAGTACCCATTTTTTCTTTCGTGTTCTTCTTCTTCCTCTTCGTTTTTTTTTGTCGGACAGTAGCCCCAGACTCCCGGTTTTTCCCTTGGCCAAACAAATATTCGTCGTAAACTTCCGCCGCACCACTTGGTCTCGTAAGTGACCGTAATATATTTTGCACCCAGAGGAGAGGTAGAACAATGGCGGGGTCTCATGCCCTTGGGGCTTTTTTTTTCTTTCGTGTATTACCCTGCGTAACAAGCGTTTACTTAGGTTTTTCCCCCCGGTCGAGCACAACTTTTTTGCGCTCGCCCCAATTTTCGCTATGCGTGTTTTTCCTCTTCTTTTTCTTCTTCTTCTTCTTCTTCTTCTTCTTCTTCTTCTTCTTCTTCTTCTTTTTTACCCCGCCGTAAGGACGGGTCTAGTAATACCCTTTTTTCTTCCGTTTTTTTGTCAGTCACTTACCCCAGACTTCTGGTTTTCGCTCGACCAAACAAATACTCGTCTAAACTTTCTGTAAACATAACCATCAGCTTCAGTCGTGTAGCGTCGATTCGCCGAATTGAAATTGTCGTGAAGGTCGGTGTAGAAACTTACTAGGAATGTAATGGCATAAAAATCCCTTCGACGAGAGCGAGGACGAAGGTGCTAGCAAGCTCTGAAAGTCAGCGACTTGATCCTGTTATTTTCGTGAGTTTACTCGACTTTCACTCTGCCAAACAATTGCAAACAATGCTAAATGTTCAGTAGTGAAATGCAGGCATTGTTTGGCAGTTTTACTTTGCTTCGCCAACAACGTCAGGGAAATTTGTGTAGAAAAGTACAAGGAATTCAGTGGAGTTAACTTTTCCTCGACGAGAGCAAGAAAGAAGATGTTAGCGTGCTTTGAACTGTATTACGTCATTCAGAGTCGGAAGCCGATCCGGCGAAGTTCCTTGCTTGCGCCAAATCACTCATCGAATCATGGCCTGAAAATAGATAAACATAGCGGCAAGGCTGATACTACGTAGAAAGATTTGATTTTGCAAGACATCAACACGACACTCATAGAACTTCAATAGAGCAGGGTTGCATCCGTAGACAGCTGTTTCGCTCTTCATAGAGCTCATTAGTACGGCATAGCAAGATGGCGAAAATGCCCTGAAATTACCTGTGCACTCTGTCAAAAGCCCTAAACGAGGACGCACGCCCACCAGATCACGCCATTGTGTGTCTTGGAAAGGCCGAGAGTCAAGTCCCGGGTGGGGAGACTCCCCCATGAAAGTGACGGGGATGTTCGTCGTCTCGCTTAGGGGTGTCAATTGCAGATTTTGGTCTCATTTAGGGTGTTCAGGACGAAAAGCCAATATTTTTACCCATACAGGTATCGCTTAGGGTAGACTATGAACGAAAAACTAAAGATTTACGACAATGCTTTCCAAATTTAATTATAGAAGACAGCATTCGCCGGTCATATCTTAAGCGCAATTAAAATCACTATAGCTCTTATTTAGTTGTATGTTTTAGCATAGTCTCCTTTAGAGGTGAAATAAAGCCTGAGCCACGCTCAGATTGGTCTTCTTTAGGGGTTTAATTCTAATTTTCCGACGAGCATCCCCGTCCCTTTCATATGGGAGTCCCCCCCAGGGGTCCAAGTGTCGTGTTGATGTCTCGCAAAGCCAAAGATAGGATGGACAAAAACAACCTTATAAAGGAAGATGGATAAAACCGTGCTATGAAGTACAGCATATCGGATCTATAAAAAAGACCTACGATTCAAAATACATATATACTCTCGACCTTTCCAAGACACGTGATGGCGTGATCTGGTGGGCGTGCGTCCTCGTTTAGGGCTTTTGACAGAGTGCCCTGGTAATTTCACGGCATTTTCGCATCTTGCTATGCCGTGCTGATGAGATCTAAGAAGAGCGAAACAGCTGTCTACGACTGCAACCCTGCTCTGTTGAAGTTCTATTAGTGTTGTGTTGATGTCTTGCAAAGTCAAATTTTTTTACGTAGTCAGATCAGCCTTGCTGCTATGTTTGTCATTTGAGTATATCTTTGGCTGATCAGGTCTGTTTTACTTCATCCTACGTACACGTACAGCATTTTCTTTTGCGGTACTTTACTGATATTGTTCTACTGAAAATAAATACCCGTTTCTTTTAGATTTTAGAATAATTTTCTCTTTATCAATAAATCTGTTTAAATTTCCGGTCAGTTCGTTTTAACAAAAAACCTGACGCAACTGAGACACCCCCTGCTCAAAATATTTTGCCACCTTCGTGTTTGCGAAAGCTAGAACGGGTGTTTGACCAACAAATGAGGGATGGGAAATGGGTTCACACTATCAGGGATTCGTATTATCACAGGGGGATGGATGTGGAGGAGACGTAGAGAGAAATGGCAGCAACTGTGGGAACACGTCAAAGGTAGGACAAATCGCCAACTTTGAAAGTTTTTTTTTTGAGACAATTAACTTTGCATGGACCACCGTAACAAAATAAAAGTACCCGATCTTGTGGTAAAGGATCTAATCAGCAAAAAATAAAGAGCCAAATACGATAAAAAAAGCAATGCTGATGCAACGGTGGGAAACTGTATATTTTAGCCAATATTTTCAACGGCACGGACTTTCTTCTTCAGGGCCTTACAGAGAATGACCCTGAGGGCTATTCTGAGGACAGAATGAGGACAGAGTGAGGACAACCCTGAGGACAGAGATAACTAAATACGTTACAATTCGAATTAGAAAGAGGAAAAATACCAAAAAATACAAAAACACACGGATGATGAAAAAATGGAAAAAGTGTCATGTTTCATAGAGGTTCTGACAAGGTTTGACCTCTATCGATGAGGTATGCCTCTCTAGCTTTTCGTACACTGTCACGATTAGAGGAGTAAGTTGCATGTCTTTAACATTAAGGGTAAACGAACAAACATTTTCGTCTAACATCGTGTTGGATGGACACGTTTTACTGTTTTACTGTTTACCCGCCTCGCTCAGCTTTGCATTTATATGGTTTTCCATTGTCCGATGTTTGGTCAAACACTGCTTGCCTGTTTAGCCACAGAACGTTTTGTGTCCCAAATGTTGGACGAAAGTGTTTGATCGTTTAGCCGGGGCTTTAGTTTGTTTGTCTGTAGGTCTCCGAAGTTCGTTGAAGCGGTCTTTAAGTCGTCGTTTGGTTTCTCCTGTGGTGTGTTGTTTGTTACAGCGATTGCTGTAACGTTTTTAGAGTTACAGTCAATGTAACGATGAATATGTCTTGTTTCACCCGTAGAATAAAATGTATAGCTAGTGAGCCCGTTGGTTACATAGTTGTATGTGATGCAGTTGTTACCGCATCGACACCAGCCACGGTGTTGGTTACTTTGGTTGGGGTTACGAAGTTTGGCGCTAACTAATAAATTACTAAGATTGTCACTACGGCGAAAGTGAATTATCAAAACCGTGAACTATTAAGTGAACTATGTGTCATTGTGTCCTGCAAAAACAAAAAAAACCGCCGTAGAATGGAAGAAAACTACGATCTGGACGAAGCCCCACCTTTACGACTTGGAAAAAGCTTTACTGTTCCAGCCAGCAGTCAAAGGCGGTCAATAACGTGCACGAATCCTCCTCTAAAGAAGAAACGGTTGATGTGGTACTTCAAGAAGGAACACAAACATCAGAACCTCCCAGTTCAACATTGCATCAGTTTGATGCCTCGCGGTCGGCGTCGGTTTTAAGAGAGATCTTAACGTATCCTACGCTCGAAGAAACAGGTCCTCCGAAGAGAAAAAACGTGAAGACAAGCATCCCAAACTTTGTCAGCGGCCCCGAGTCAATGCAGATTCTTCTTGACGAGGAGCTCGGGAAAGCTCAGCAGTTGGCCGACAAGCGGAACAGAATGCAGGAAGTGGAAAATAAGAAGGAAGAAAAATGAAAGAAAAGAGGAAGATAAACGTCGGAAGGAGCAAAGAAACGAGAAAAAGAGGAAAGAGAACAGAAAGAGATAGAGAAGAAGACAACTGCAAGTAGCAAGAAAAACAAGGAAAGGAAATTAATTGAAAGAAGTCAAGGTCATGCAGCTATAGGCAAGAAATGGCGACAACAGTAAACCGCGAAAACTACCTCCTCTTCGGGGAACAATGAAGACAAGAACTGCAACATTTGTTGGCAGGATTATTATCCTTAGTGATGCCGAAAACAACCCATGTGTTATTCCTGTACATCGTGGATGTACGTCAGCTGTGTACCTATCGGTGTTGACCTTGAGAGCATCTTTAGTAACGAAGGATTTTTCTGTCATGAATGTCCTCAGTAATAATATAAACTGTAACTTCATTGTAATCGTAAGAAAGAAGTTATAAATTACATTACTTTGTTGTTCAGTATCAGCTAGATTACACTGCCTGCTAGTGAAAGTAACTGCTGTACTGGTACAGGTGAATATGTTGCGTTTAAACTAGCCTAGCAATGCGTTTTCCTGGATTTTTTGAGAGGACTTTGATAGCCCTTGTAAAATATATACATGAGGGTAAAAGTTATATTACTTTGAGAACCTTTTAATTGCTGACTTCAATTTGTGAAGATTGTCAAACGTCGCGTGGTGGTTATCAAAAGTTTAACACATTAGAATAAAAGTAACAACACGTTTCTGTTACTTTTTGTTCTTTTATTATTTAATAGGATGGGTATTATTGTCATCAACAACGCTGGGGTACCAGGTATTCCAAATAAGACCGCCACCAGTGTTACTACTGCCCGTTACTAGAGAGTATGGAAACAAGCATGATCCGTATGCATGTTTAGTATGGGCCCAGAGATGGCGAAAAACCCTAGAGCTATGTGGAACCAAGTAACTGATGAGAAGCGTGGAGAGCTGGCCTTCCGATCGGCACAGTGCCAAAGAGACTTTTGTCATGTTTTGGGGAGCTTGGGGATTCTTCTAATGTAGAATGTATTGAGTGGTATGTTGGGCTCTATTTAAACGTTCTTTTTATTAATTTGTTTGTACGTAAACTAATTTTTCCTCCATGGCCAGAGCAACTTGCCCTAAGAGGACGAGCAGTCATCCCATGCTCTTACCGAATTCATGTTACATGTGATCAACAACGCGTCCTAGATAAATTGCTCGCCGCAGTTGACGCAATGGCTAAAAAAACTGTAATAGAGATAAACATTTAATAAATTGTAATAGAAAAATTGTAATGGAGATAAACATTTTCTAAAAATAACCATTTGCAAACATTTCCATGGAAGCCTTTCGTCTCTCCATCTCTAGACCAACTTTAATGAGCCGCCTGTGTAATTTTCCCCGCCCTTCCCTAGTTGGTGTTATGTTTTGTATCACTGTGCTCGGTTCCTGAGCCGTTCTCTGTGTCTGAATGGAAAAATTAACAAATTCATTGATTGTCTAACGTGCTTGTATGTTGCTTTGCTGCTAAATTCCATTGAGAATACATTTGTTGTGGTGGTCGGATACTGGGTAACATAGGAGCTTCGCGAAAAACAAAATCGTACTCACGGTACAGAGGTGAAAACGTCCACAGTTTAGTATATTTGAGACTAAATGTTTGGTCTTGTGGCGAAATTTCAGACGTTTTCAGTTCATGAAAGAGAAGATACGGTCTTTAGAAACTAAAGTAGTCGGATACTGGGCAACATACTGTACGTGTGATGTTGTGAACACGTTGAATTTCTTGGTCAAGGAAAGACAGGTTGTATCCCCGTTTTTTAAGATAAGTTTTTAGTTCAGTAGTGCGTTGTGTGAAAGTGTCGTCAGATGAACAAATACGGCGAACTCTAAGAGCTAAGCTGAATGGAATAGCTCTCTAAGTGTGTTTAGGATAACACGAAGATTGTAGTAAGCACTGATGTTGGTCGGTAGCTTTACTGCAAAGATCAGTCGTGATTTTACCGTTAATGGTATAGATGTGAATGAATAGTTAGATGTAAATTTGATGGTAGGGTGTATGTTGTTGAGGTAAGTAGTGACGGTCTGGAGGTCGTCTACGGAGTGCGTCCATATCATGAAGATGTCATCTATGTAACACCACCATGTGTGAGGCTGGTAAGGGGCACGTGAAAGAGCGTCTGTTTCAAACTTGGCGAGAAACAGATTGCATAAGAAGGTGCAATTCTGGTTCCCATGGCAATACCTTGCATTTGTAAATGGTGCTTGTCGTTGAATGTTAAAATGTTCATAGTAAGTATCCTGTGTATGAGGTCACATACTGTACTGATAGTAGAAGGGTTTCGAATGCGTGTATCAAGGAAGTGTCGACGTGTGTCAATGCCTTCGTTATGGGGTATGTTGGTGTAGCGAGAAGAGACATTAAGAGTGACAAGAAAAGCATTGTCGGGCAGTTGTCCAAGTTGTTCGAGTTTATTAAGGAAGTGTGTAGTGTGTTTTATGAAGGACTGTGTAGTCTGTACAAGAGATTTGAGGTGAAAGTCTAAAAACTGTGAGATGCGTTCCGTAAGGTGAGTTACTGGAGAAAATAGGTCGTCCAGGGTTACCCTGTACCCATGTACTTTAGGCAAAATGTAAAACCGCCCAGGTTTAGGATCAGTCTGTATCAGGAAACGTTTAGTAGTGTCATCGTCAATAATTTTGTCACAGTGCACGCATTCTACGTATATAGGGTTGCGTTTTTGGATGTCCTTGGTAATGTCGTTGTCTATTGCTTTGTAGAATTTGGTATCGTTGAGTTATCGTAGACATTCGTTAATATACCACTCACGGTCCATGACCACTGTACCGGAGCCCTTGTCCGCGGATTTAATAACAATGTCACTTCGTCTGCCACGTAGTTTTCAAGCATGTCGTTCACGAGCGGTAAAGTTGTCACGTACAGGGGCTAATGTGAGGGGTCTAGTTGCTTTTGGCACGGAATGGGTTTGGGATTGGTTTGAGGAGGATGGTCATCAAAGTATTAGAGGAGTCTCATACGTCGGCTAAATTTATTAAAATCAGCTCTAACTTCAGTCCAGTCAATGTAGTGGATTAGGACAAAAGGAAAGACCTCTTGCAAGCAACGGCGTCTCGCCACGAGTAAGAGTGACACTGCTTAAGTTGTTAACAGCGTTGGTGTGTAGTTGAATGTTATGGTTGTCGCGTTGCCAGTATCTGTTAGTTGTAGACTTCCGTTTCCGGCGACGTCTATGATTGCGTGTGGGAGAAGAATGATTGATAGAGGTAATGACAGGATCGTACGTGGTTGGACGCGAACGTGATTAGTGGATGTCGTGACTGGTGAATGTGGGCAGTTGACAATAGGTTGCTCTAGGTTGCCAGAACGGTTAGGTTTGGTTAGAATTATTACGTGTACGAACAGAAGTAAAAGAGGCATACTCACCGGCTGAGTATAATTTCCTATGTTGTCTAGCCTGAAGTTCACTAAATAGTTCAGCTGCAGAATCATAAAAAAAGTGTTTGATTTGTCTAAATGTAGAAGCAGAGCATGTACATTTGGGTTTATCTGTATTTAATTTGAATTCTGATCTTAATAGTCTCAAATGCTTCTGGCATTCTGTTCTAAGGAGTTTAACCATTTTACGAGATGTTTTTGTCAGTAATCCTGTCTAGTGTTGGTGGAACTGTTCATAGCAGGCTGAATCACTACTAGGTCTGCATTTGATGAGAAGTCCTTCCCGAATAATCTTGTGGTTGTAACAGTAAATATAATTATATTCGTGGTTTTCATAACGGGTAAGTTTTAGCTGCATGCGTTTAGCTTTGTTGAAGAGCTTCCACAGAAGGGCCACGATTTGGATGAATATCCACGCTCTGGGCAATAAGAAGCAATGAAGACCTGTGTAGGTATTTTAACACAGGACATTGATCATAGGGACAACTGTCAGAAGAAACTCTTCTCTCCGTTTTAAATGTTAACGGCGGGTCTAATGCCCCTGGGGCTTTCCTTCTTTTGTTTTTTTTTTGATCGGCTACTAACCCAGACTTCCGGTTTTCACTCGGCCAAACAAATACGTGAAGCAAACTTTCGGTAAACATAAGTATTATGTTCGGTCGTTTAGCGTCGATTGGCCAAAATTGTCATAAAAGTCGGTGTAGAAAATTACTAGTGATTCAATGGCATCAAAATTCCTTCGACGAGGGCAGGGACGAAGATGCCAGCGAACTTTGAATGTCACTGATTAGATCTTGTTTGTCATAGACTAGCCGCTGTTAACCTTGTAGTAGCTGTGCGTGTCTTACATAAAACGCATGCGCAGCAAGCTAAGGTCCTCACATGGCCAGATGCCATATATGGTTCGTCAAAGCAACTTATTTCTAGTTTGTAATTAAGGATGCTCGCGTGAAAATCTTCTACAAAACAGATTTTTCCATACTTTTGTCATCGACAGGTAATGAACCACTCTTGTCAGAAATGGGAAAAAAAATGGGGGTCACCGTCTTCGTTTCAGAGACAAAGACATGACATGATCTTCTTCGCGCCTATGTGGAACTTAATGCTGGGACCAGAGATTCCCACTCCCCTCTGTCGGTGGCAATCTTCTCTTCTTCTTTCCACGTCTTTCCTATTGTTTTAATTTCACCCTCAATCGTTCTCCTCCACGTTTCTCGTGGCCGGCTCGTTTCCTTCTTTCACTACTCGGTGTCCACCTTATTGCAGTTCTTATGATGCTATCCTCGTCTTTCCGGATAACATGTCCAAGCCATCTCCATCTCCGTTGCTTTGTTGCTGTGGTGATGTCCCGCTGACCTGTCTTTTGACAGAGTTCCTTATTTGTGATCTTCTGGGGCCTGTATCCTGCATATCTTTCTCAGACATGAAGCGTGGAAACCTGATAGTCTCTGACTGTCTCTTTGGATGACCCTCCAGCATTCTGCACCATACAGTAGTACTGACAAGACGTTGCTATTATAGACTTTATTTTGGCTTTTCTCCGATGTTAGGCGACCTCTATACCTTATTCAGCTGAACAAAGGACGAGTTGGCTTTCTGAAGTCTGTTGGTAATGTCCTTTTCCGTGGCATTGGTTTTAGTCAGAATACTACCCAAATAGGTAAACTCTTTTACTTTTTCCAAGTCTTCGTTTTCCAATTGCACTGCCAATGGTGTATCTTTTAGCTGCATTGTCTTCGTCTTCTTCCTGCTGATGTTCAAGCCAAGTTGCTTGGCAGCTAGTGAGAGGTCTGATGTTTTTCGCTGCAGAGGGTAACATCGTCAGCAAAATCAAGATCTTCCAGCAAAGACGTTAGGGTCTACCTAATGCCCCTTCTTTTGTTGCCTATTGTCTTGCGCATTACCCAGTCCATGGCTACTTATAATAACATGGGTGACAGGACGCAGCCTTGGCGCACCCTACTACTGACGTTGAGCCAGTCCGTTAACTTCTTCTTGTGGATAACACTGCATGAGAAGTTGTTGTAGAAACGTTTGATGATGTTCAGCATCCGTAGGCTAGCAGGATTTCCATAAAAGTGTCTCTGTGGATGCTTTCAAAGACCTTTTCCAGATCTATGAAATTAATGTGTACCTTGGTGTTCCACTGAATAAACTGCTCCATGTTATTCCGGAGCGTGAAAATGTGGTCAATGCACCCTACTGCTGGTCTGAATCCTGCCTTCTCTTTCCTTAGAGTGGCGTCGATGGTATCGCTTAGTCTCATAAGGATGATTTTACAGAAGATCTTGCTTGGTACCGAAAGCAGTGTTAATCCACACCAGTTTGTACACTGTGTCTTCGGGTATGGTCTCTGCATTGCAGATTTTATGGAATAGGTCGTATAACCAAGTTTGTCGCGAAACGGATGTCGGTTTTCAGTACCTCTGCTGTGATGCTATCTATTCCAGGTGCCTTGTTGTTCTTCAAATTCTTAATTGCTTTCAGAATCTCGTTTTTTGTTGGTGGGGAGCAATCGATATCCAGGATTGTCTCTTAAGAGCTGTGCTACACAAGCCCCTATTGCTGGATCCGGCCTGTTAAGATCCTCTCTGAAGTGCTCTGCCCATCTTTGCAGCTGCCTATCCTCTATCGTAATTCTCTTTCTATCCTTATCTTTCCCTACATTACATTCTCCCTGGACTTTTCCAGAGAGTTCTCTTGCGATGCGGTACAGCTCGCTTTGCTCCCCCCCTATTTGCAGCTCGTTCGGCTTGGGAGGCTAAGTTCTGATAGTGCATTCTCTTGTCCTTAACTAAACGTTTCCTAACTTCTCCATTAGCCAAGAGTACTCTGCTGATAGTTTTTTTCTTAATCTCTGTGATCTTGCTGTCACTCTCTTTTCTTTGATCTCTCTACGCCTATCGATTAGGGACCAAGTCTCAGCTCTTATCCAGTTCTTATCTCTTTTCCTTTTCTTCCTTAGCACGCTTTCACATGCAAGTATGTAACTCTTCTTTGCTGTCCTCCATGCTGATTCTACATCAGTGTTACTTAGAGCCTCATACTTGTTCTTTACAGCTACGGAGAACTTCTTACTGATATCCGGGTTTCTCAGCCTAGCAATGGAGTACCTTTGCCTGCACTCGTACGCCTTGGTGGGATTTCTTCTTAGCTGTAGTTTGACAGTTGCTAGAAGAAGATGGTGGTCGCTTCCAACGTCAGGGCCTCTCTTTACGGTGACGTCGTGAAGAGAGTGCTTCCAGCGCCAATTGACCAAGACATGGTCTATTTGGTTCTTGACATTCCCATCTGGTGAGATCCATGTTAACTTGTGAATCTCTCTGTGTTTAAAGATAGTACCTCCAATTACAAGGTCATTTAAACCACAAATATCAGCCAACCTCTCTCCATTTTCGCTCATCTGCCCACAACCGCTTTTCCCTATGATCTTTTCCCTTCCTTCGTTAGAGCTTCCTACTTTGGCGTTGAGATCTCCAATCATTAGCAGAATATCATGTGATCGTACATCATCCAATGCTTTTTGTAGCTGTTGGTAAAACGTGTCCTTTGCCTTTTCCTCAGAATCAGTGGTTGGGGCGTAACATTGCATAACGGATAGCTTTGTGTACCTGGATTGAAATCTTGCTGCTATTAACAGCCCACTTATCGGTGTCCACTCTATAAGGCTCTTCTTTGTGCCTTTGGCATAGTGATCACTACTCCTTCTCTATGGTCATTATCGTTCCTCCCTGAATATATGATTGCGTTGTCCAATGAAGTTGTTACACAACTATTACCAGTCCATCTACACCCACTAATGCCTAAATGTCAATGCTGTAAAGGTCCTGTTTGGAGCATAGTCCTGACATTCCAAGTGCCGATATGGCACTTTGACTTCGGGCTCAGGAGTGGTCTGTTCGTGCGTTGTGCAGTCATTGATCCAGCTCTCATCTGGAAACCATCTCCCTCGTCCTGTGGTTGCTTATTTCTCTGATCATCAGTTTCCGTAGCAATAAAATATGCTGTGATAGGGTTGCTAGGCCCACGCACAGTTTGTCAGAGCCCTGTTAGCCGGTGTGACCAGTTCCCGCCTCCCAAGACGAGGAAGTATGGTTGGACTTTGGGAGGCTTCCACAAAGTGTGTGAAAAAATATACCGATTTTGAAAATCAGCCCTCCCAACTCGACATGGCTTAATGATTGTTAGTTCAAAAATATTTTAAAATATTTACTGGAGACCCACTTTCTAAGTCAAATTTCATTTATTTGGGCCTATTAAATAAAAAAAATTCAATTGGTGTCATCCTTTAATTCAAACTCAACCTTTACGATGGACCTTTGCAAACGGGCGTACACCTAAAATAACGGCGGAATTTTATGGCCATTAAGCAGAAAAAGTGAATAAATTCAAGCTCAAACAAAGACTTTTCTCCATCTTTCAAAAAACGTAGGTAATCGATAAAGAAAGAGATCTATGGAAAGAAAATCTGGGTTCGCTGAAGATTGAAGAGAGAAATATCCGCCACCAGCGTTATTACGTATCTCTACATTTCCTCCTCTGCCCGCGCTCGAAGCACGACGTGGCATGACATTGCCACGTGAATTGTGTGCATAGTAAAGATGCACATAAACAATGGCCATCTTTTCAAAGTAACTCCTTTATCATTTACATTACAATGATTTTGAACGTGGTTGTGAGGCAATTTCGGGCAAAAAGTGCAAAATTACCCGAAATTGCCTCACACCCACGTTAAAAAATATTGAAGTGCAGTATTAGAATTATTGCAGTATTAGAAGGGCAGGCGACGACCCATGATAATGACGATAAGCCAAATATTCATGAACACAGGCTGAAATATTCTGCTACTGCATCAAAAATAGCACTTGATTTAAGTGGTATGACACGAATACCTTTACGGAAAATTAATGTAAAGGTGTGTGAATGCCTTTCATTGCTGTAAAGTGTTCTCTCGGACAGATCGATTAGTGTTGTCCCGTCTGGCCAGTCCGCGGCGGAGCCGCGCGAATGACTCACTAAGTGAGCTTGCTCCCAGGCTAAAGTACCAGTGTTTCCTTTCCCATCATGCATTATCCATTCCAGTCACCAAAATTAACTTCCTGGACAGAAGCTTCATCTGCTGTCAGGGTATGGAGCAACTTATGGAGCAACTTATGGAGAAGACTCTGGAAGAATCCCAGCCTTCCAGCGCCGCGTACACAAACATCCATTGAACTCCAGTATGACAGGTTTTCGTTAAATCAGACAATAAATTGGTGTCTTTACACTGTGATCCCACTGAAGTAAACTTGGGAAATGTATCACTTTCTCACTTGACCAAGCCCACACTAAAGAATCGTTTCGGTGGGCTGAAACAATGCAAATCCGGCGGTTGACAGACCATAACAACCCCTTTCATCTCGCGAATTCGTTTTGCGTTTGCCGGCTTTTATGACTCAGGGGCACCCAACGGTTCGCTTCGGGGAGTAAAATCGCCTGGGATATTCAGATTTAATTGCAGTTGAAAGCTAGAGTTTTCTTTGGCGAAACATCACCTTGGACTTAATTCCTAACAAGAAGATTAAGACGGAATCCATCAGGAAATTGAGTAATCAGTGGACAAAAACCTTGTACCAGAATAATTTAAAGTTTATCGCATTCTTTTTTACACTTTTTAAGAGCTATAGACGTAATTAGTTATCTGTAATAACACCAAAGACAATTTCTTATGGGAGCCCGTGAAATTAAATTTCAAATTTCACAGGAATCAGTTGTGTAAACACGGGTAAGATAGGTAAATTTTTGTGCGTAAGATTTCAATTTGTGAAATTTGAAATTTATTTTCTCCGGCTCCAATAAGAAATTGTCTTTGGGGTTATTACAGATAACAAATTACATCCATAGCTCTCAAAAAATGTAAAAAAGAATGTGATATGCTTTAAAATTATTCTGGTACAAGATTTTTGTCCACTGAAAATTAAAATTACTCAATTTCCTAATGGATTCCGTCTTAATTCCTATTGTTTTTGGAGGGGCAAATATGTCGTTCAGAGTGTAAAATAAGGTCAGCTAGCATTTTCGGAGAGCTCGGAAATTCGACAGATAGAATTCTATTTCCTAAAATTTTCAGGGGTCTAAACTTTCAGCTAAAAACACCGAACAAATCAACCTGTATTAGCTTACACAAATATTCCTTTAAAAAGCTCTGAAACAATCTTAGAAAGCAGAAAATGATATTTCAGGTATTAAGCTAAAAATTTCTCGTTGGGTGCCCCTGATGTCAGCCTTTTGACCAATTTTGTTTTGCGAGAATTCTTAGCTGACAAAGTAAGGGGCTTCATTAATTTCAGGTGTTACGAACGGGGGGAGGGGGGGGGGGGCTTATTCAAAATCATAAAATTTAATGACAACTTAAAATATTTTTTACCAACATTCTTTAAGATCGCTGTCTAAAGGGACAAAAATGTGTAGCATGTAGTGTAGTGTAGTGTAGTGTAGTGCAGTGTAGTGTAGTGTAGTGTAGTGCAGTGTAGTGCAGTGAAGTGTAGTGTAGTGCAGTGTAGTGTAGTGTAGTGTAGTGTAGTGTAGTGTAGTGAAGTGTAGTGTGGAGTGTGTAGTGTAGTGTAGTTTAGTGAGTGTAGTGTAGTGTAGTATAGTGTGGTGTAGTGTAGTGTGTAGCACTGAATTTCAATTAAGGTAGTCTTACACTCATAAAAGGTGATGTTAGGTTGCAAAAGTCACTTTTTTTAAATGGCAAAATTGTAAACTTTAAACACTTGGGAATGCTGTCTTGAAATAATCTCACTCGATTTCCAGCATTAAAGCAGCGAGATTTAAGAAATCCAATCAGCAGTATGCGACTTTTTCCATAGCAACGGCCATAGCAACAGTTGTTATCGTTTAAGGAATACCGAAAACAAATTAGTTCTTCCACAACCTCGAACTGATTATCTCAAAAAAAGTTTTTCGTACAGCGGAGCTCAGTTGTGGAACAACTTACCTGTAGACCTAAGACAAGCATCTTCACTGGCCGATTTCAAATCTAAATTAAGTCGGCACAGTTTAAAGTAATATCTAAATTTTACATGTAAGTGAATTTTAGACACGGCCTCCATGAAAAGCAGACTTTTCTTTTGTTATTTTGAATTTGTTGTTATTAAATTTTTGTAGTTAGTTAGATAGGTAGATAGTCCAGTAACTTAATTGACTGATGGAAAAACCGTGTATAAATAAAGTTATCTTATCTTATCTTATCTGTTTACATTTATTAAATGCGCACAAACAGGCCTCAATAAGAACATTACCCCCCACCCCCCCCCCCCCGCCTCTCTGTAAAATGACATCTGGTACTACTGTGGGGAAACACCTGACTGAGGAGAGAGTCCTGAGGTCCGAGTTTTAACCGACAAAACATGACCCAAATCTTACAGAAACGATGGTTTTTGCATCAAATTACCGTTCAGATTGTATTTTAGTGTGGCAACTTGAATTTGACAATAGTTTTAGGATAATGATCGACGGATAAGCTGTCTAGAATCCGTTCTCTTATCTTTAAGACTGTTTTTCTCCAATAACAGAATTTCTCGAACTGAATGAACTTTTGAGCACGATATCTCCGGGGCATTGTAACCTAGTGTTCTGAAATTTTCAGCAAGATTAAAGGACTTAATTTCCTAGGTCGTAAACCTAACAAATACTCACGATCTTGAACTGCTTCTCAGTAAGTGAATCCTTGCCCTCTTTTTTATTTCCGTCTACCTTACTTTCTGGAAAAAAAGAATAAAAATAAATTCGGAAGAGGCCAAGCTGCTTAATTTTCGAGGTTTAGCCCTTGAAGAATTCATCTGTGGAGAGATCTAAGTTGATTTCATACTTATCCAACCGTGCATTAGTTAGATATCGTGCTTACAATGAACCCCCTATTTTTTTACTGAGAAAGCTGGTTAATCATTAACTATTATGTCATGTGACCTGAAAAGACTCAGTTTGAAGTCAGGGCGTGAATCCCTATAAAAGGATGGTAAAAGTCTCCCGCAAAGTTCTTTTCCAAAGAAATTCACTTTTTGGGCATAAGACCACCTTAACATCATTTATACCCTAACACAATAACAACTCTGGAAATTGAAAGACCAAATTTCCCAATATAGTGGCTGAAACATATTCACATTGGTTCGATGCAAATCACTTATTAACATCTCTAATCATGTGTTAATTTTAAAAACTAAATGGGTAGGTTGTAAATGGGGTGGGGGGGGGGGGCTTATTACAAATTTGGACATCTAAAAGGAGGGCTTTTTAGAGAGGGGTCCTTAATAGAGAAGGGGGGGCTTATTAGAGCTTTTACGGTGTGACATCAAAAGGTATTGTTTCTTTTAATGCTAGAACACGCTGTCCAGATAAGTTTTTATACAGCGCTAAACAAACGCCGTAGGCGTAAGAGAACTTGCTTGACAAGCGATCGTGAGACGATAATGGTAAAAGTCAGAATTGTTGAAGACAGCGTTTTTTCATCACGTGATTAAGAACAACTCACGAGAAAATTTCCATACAAATGTGATGAATAAAATGTAACTTTTAATGTGCATTTTAACAAACTTGCGTTTAAAAAATATATGAAACATCTCTTAAACTTTACCAATAAAATAATTAACATTTTAAAATTTTGATTTCTGATTAATTTACTATTTGTCTCGTGAAATTTAATTATTCCATATCCACATTTGACTTTGAGTTTCCTATAAAAAAGAAGAAAAACTCAATCAGCGTAAGTTATTTGCATACGTTGTACGTATTGGCAAATATTTTCGTGTTTAAACTGCTTTTAGTAGTGCTCACTATGCTCTGACAGGAAAACCTGCTGTGGTGTAAAGGAGCGATCGGAAATGGTAGTATAGTAGGCTTTACCGATCAAATATACAGATACAGAACGCCTATCCAATAAAACGGGTTAAATTACACCTTTCTAATTCAAATTTGAAAAATTGTAACATGTTGGTAATTATGGGATTTCAAAGCTAATTTTGTTTTCTATAATTATGCCATCAGCGAAATTAAAAAAAAAAGAGGTAATACCCCATAAAGAGCATTTTGTTTTGTTTTACTTTGCAATTTTTTACTGCACAATCTTGCGAGGTCTGAGCAGGCCGCAACACCCGGTACTGCGGCGTATGGACACTTGACTCTATACCTTGCAACTGCCAAAGGACAAGCTTCTGTTGAGAACCTCACACTGAAATTAGCTTCAATTTGTTGCAGTGAACAACGCCTGTTTCAGCGATGGTCTGTCTAATCCGTAACGCGCCAGGACTTTCAATTTCTGACACGAGTTCTGAAAAATAATAATAAAAAAGATAGCGTTACCTTCAAGCCAAATTATAATTCCTGGCTAGCTGCACAATATGTCTGTTCTCATTTGTAACTGAACTGATGACTTTTGATTGACCAATAGCTGACACAGCCTCGTGACATGAGCCAACTTGAAATACAATTTCTTGGAAATAAACTCTGGAGAAGTGGAGCGATGAATTTGTAATTTTCTTCTTTGATTTCATACATGGCCTGTGTTGTTTATAGAATCTCCCTTAGCCGACCTCGTTGAGAAAATAGAAGAGAAGGGCCCTCGGACTGAGGTTGAAATGCTGAACTGGTGTTTCCGACCGAAAATACTCTGTAGATCTAATCACATGACATTTCTTCATTGTCATCATATTGTCACTAGAAACCATTGTTCGTAGAGGGGACTGAGACCCCTCTACGAACTATGCTAGAAACAAACCAGCCTCAGAGGGAGCCCACTCAAATTTATGACCGTTTGTAGTTTCAAGATAAGGAAATGTATGGGAATACCGGAACTTTCTTATTAACGTGAAATATTGCAAGGAATATTTACATTTAAGTTCAAATTAAATGTAATCTTATTTCAATCGTTGTGTTTTGTCGTCATTGTGCCTCTAAACGGCGAATACTAGCGATTTGCAGTGTTTTGCACTGCGGTCGAAAGTGCGTAATAAGGTTTTCCTCTTATTACTTACTTTCGACCGTAGCGCAAAACACTGCAAATCACTAAATGTTCGCCGTTTAGAGGCACAATGACGACAAAACACAACGATTGAGATGATTACATTTATTTTGAACTTAAATGTAAATATTCGTCGCAAGTTCACGTTAATAACAACGTTTCGGTATTCCCATACATTTCCTCATGTTTTGAAACTACAAACGGTCACACAATTTGTGTGGGGTCCTTTTTTCAAACCAGTTTTCACTGTCACACTATCAAAAAAAAATTGAAAACCGTTCAATATCAGAAGCTAATGATTTCAAATGTTAGAAAAGATTAATAAATAGAGAATTTCTCCAAGTCTCAGGTCTGTGCTGTACACCGTTCTTGAGTTATTTGCCGAAACTTGCCACGGAAATTTATAGAGCTCAGTACCAACATGGCGGCCGGAAATCAATGAAAATATCTGGAACTCACTTTTGCTATGAGAGAGATTACTTTTCCCTCATAAGCTGGTATACATAAACATAAATACCTCTCCTAATACTTGAAGTGTTCAAACTGCCAAAAATCATAAGAAAAGACCTTTTTTCAAACGAGACGGCTTTGTCACGGCGCCATCTTAATGTCACGTACTGGGCGCAATTTCGAAAATTCAAGAGGCTGTATTTTAAACAAAAAGGATGACATGGAGCTAGAAACTTGTGAAAAGACATATTTTTAGGTGTTCTTACACCTGGTAACGATTAAAATTTAGCAGGCCTAGCGAGTTTTGATTTTAGAATTTTATGACTTCACGTGCAAACCAGCACATCATCCGCAATTCAACATTCCCCTAACACTCCAGAAATTCACAACTCTAGACTAAAGTAATCACTACTTTAAACAAAACAAGGGAGGACAAGAAAAAGAAGATTGCCTCCTTTGCCAAACATTTTGGTTGGAAAAATGTCTGTTGCTGTTCGTCTTTAAAGTTTCATAAGTATAGGTTGCCGTTAATTGACATTTCGGAAAAAGCGAACGGAAAAATAGCCAAGTGTCTGACAATTGATCGGCTTGAATTTCTGGCTCTAGTTTATGTAGACAATAGTGAAAATAGACTACGTTTCTTACCACTGTTAAGTGTTATTCGTCCATCCATATCTCGTAAATCGGATTCATATTCAGTATATTCCTTTAGGCAGTTAATGACTCTCTGGACTTCTTCTATTCTGGCGAAGTCAGCTTCAAAATCGGAATGCTCAAGGACACTATTTAACTCCACTCTATCACTTCTCACAGAAGTCAGCTCCAACTCCTCTTTAGATACTCCTGCAAATCGGCTCTTCAGCTCAGCAATTTCTTTTCTTAAGCTGATATTCTGCAAAAAAAGCCTGTCTCTCTCCTCTTGTGTGTTTTTTATCTGCCACCTTAACAGTGCTTCTTGTTGGAGTGGGTGATATGCATGCTCTGCATTTACAGTAGAGCTGATGGAAAAGTCACTCACTCTCTGCATCGTATTCACGAAAATGGCGTCGACGGTTTCTTTGAGGGAGGCTAGAAGTCGTTTGACATTTTGAGAATCTGTAGCGCACGAACGCAAATCACTGGCAATTCTCCCAGTCTCATGTTTGTGCCAAAGGCTTAAATCTTCCATCAGTTTCTTATTTTCCTCAAGTCCTTTGCTGTGTTTTTGTTGTTTCTTAATTTCCTGTAGAATCATGCTTCCAGTTTCACAGTCGTCCATATCGCTTTTACCCGCCATTGACATCTCAGACACTCCTCTGAACTCCATGACGAGTTGCTTCTGCGTATTCTGTCTTAAAGTTGCCGAGGCAGGCTCAGGTTTTGTTGAGCGAGGAGGGGAGGGGATGTTATGTGAACTAGGATCAGCGATGCAGTAAACATTATTGGCATTTACTTTGTTGTCTGGACATCGTAAAAACCGTTGCCGTTGCTGTAAAACCTGGTCTAACTTAATCGCAAATCCTTCTTTCCACTCTTTAATTTTCTTAAAAGCTTGTTTTTCCAGCTTCGTGGCATAGTGTGGGGAGAGTTCTTTGGAGGGAGTTTCTGTGGCAATTGTGACTCGTCGTTGTTGCACCTTTATTTGGGCTTTCGCTTCAAAGTCCGATTCACCAATCTGTCACAAAAAAAGAAGTAAAAAATTGCTGATAGAAAAAGGAATTAAAGTAAGAAAACGTAACTTCGTAATAAATTCTTCAAAACAAACCTCAACTCATCCCCAAAAATAGTGGAAAAAAAACCAATGTATTAAAAAAGAAGACATTTATTTAAGATTTGCAATAAATTGTCATACGTTTTGTGGAGAAACTTCAGCTTGCAGCGCTTTAAAATGAAAGGACCATTTTCGTCGTTCCTGTTCCATAGAAATCGAATTTTTTCTTACCTTAACAAGACTTTAAGCAGCTTGTAAATGCAACGAAGTTTAGAAATACTTGCAAAGAAATTTGCCGGAACAGAACAAACGTTTGATGGCTTTTTTATCAGTTGTCAGCGAAAGCGAGACACAATTGAATTTCTGTTTTCTTTACAGTTAAGTGCACAAATACAGCACAGTTTAAATTAAACTATGCTATACTATAGTTCAATGAAATTATCAATTATAAGCCCCAGAAAGAAAATTGGGATACCGGGGATCAAAGGAAAAATCTTTGACCTCGGCGACTTTTGGATTAGATCCGGCTTTCAGGGGTCGTGAGTCCATTGCTAGGACTTAAAGTTTAGGATGATTTATAAGGATTTCACTCTTCACTTCTTTCATAATTTTACACGTTGTAATTTACAGTTATCCTGGGGTGCTGAGAATTCCAAAAACTAGTACAAATTAAAGAGCTACTTTTTGGAATTCTCAACACCCCAGAATCATCAGTCAAAAAATCAACTACACCCTTCTATTTATGCGTTATTACATTTATAAGAGAAAGTTAAACGAAGACGGAAGCACTGCTTCTCCAGGACTTCATCAAAAGAATCAAACAAAAATATATTTTTGAGGAACTTAATGTGCACGGAAGATGTCTCTCTCTCCTCCCTTATCTCTTCTGCCCTTGCCTTAACTTAAATATAATGTACAACTAAATTGTCCGTATTCTTTCTTCAGTTTCGAAATTTTGTTTCAGTAATTGTTTCTGTTTCTTTCCTTACTTTTCCTTTTAATATGTGTTTTTAATTTCAGATATTTCAATGTTGTTATTAGGAGGTGTGAATTGCCAAATAAAGATTATTTTAAAAAAAAACTGTGGATGAATTTCTGGTTTTCTTGAGTGTACTCACTTGAAGAACGATTCTCTTTTTTTCTGTATTACAGAACATGATATATATTCCAAAATAATAAAAGTTTCCATATTATACATGTAACTTCTAAAGGCTGGTTTTCACTAAGACATAAGGAAGTGAGCATAAGCAAGTGAGAACACCGGCGACAAAAGCAGAAGGACATGCACACTCGCAGAATAACATACTTGACGCAATTCTTGATACCAGCTCTCCTCGATCTTAAACAAGATGGTGGGCGAAAATGACGTCTTCCTGGTTGACTGCCTCGTACTTGTGCTTATGTCGCCTCCAGTTTTCATTGTCAAAACTGCGACATGAGCATAAGCACAAGTCGACACAAGAAGAACGAACGTGTTGGTTCTTCTTGTGTCGGTTTGCACTTATGCTTATGCTTATGTCACCGGTGTTTTCACTTGCTTGAGCTTGTGTCTATGCTTATGCTTATGTCCTAGTGAAAACCAACCTTAACTAACAGTTCAACTAGCTAAAAAAATGAACTGATACTTCCAGGAGATGTGCCACGAGAAAGCTAGGGAAAATTCATGGTTCGAAATTTTAACATGATGGTGGAAAGTAAGAGCTTTTAATCTTAAGGGTTTATATAAGGAATTCGAACATATAAGGGATAGGAGCATAAAATGAACAATCCGCTACATATCGTGAGAAGATGGAAGAGAGAGGCTCGTGGATCCCATTAAAGAACTCAGCATACATTGAAGTAACTTTAAAACAAAATTCCCCATATATAGGCATCACGACTGGCTCTTCAACAATTCAAGATTTCCGAGTAATCGTTTTAATTGGCATGCGAAAATTACTATGAACGACACCTACACCCTCCCATCCACTATACCTTTCTAGAGACGTGACCAGCATGCATTAGGAGCCCGTATGCAAGAATGACCAAAAAGTTTTTTTTCGCTAGTGTTTTTGACCTGTGTTGATAAGTATATCAGAGTCTAAACAAAAACAGAATTACATTGGTTGATGATCTCTTGAACAAAACCTCTTCAGTGACCTCATTGATCAGATTGAAGGATGAAGAAGGAGCTCTGTCTTCAAGAGTGGAGCTTTTGCTGGCCTCCTGAATACCCTGTTCAATGTCTGTCCGTTGCTGTTCTGCTCTTTCCCAGTGACTGACCACAATTTCTCCCAAGTCTCTACGTTCCATTGGACCTGGACTTCCTGAATCAGCAGTAAGAACCATGGTGCTGCTGGTTTTCTGTTTACTAAGTTTGTCGGGGAGTAAAGGTTCTTCTAGCAACTTTTCTAAGCTCGGTATGTAGTTTGATTGTAAACTACTTTTAGTTGCCACGCGTCTGATGTGGGATTGATTCCCAAATAGCCTGCTGGTAGAAGGGATAGCGGGCTCTGATCTGCTCTGCTCTTCCCTCCTCCATATGAGCACGGCTCCGTCACTGATGTGTACACCACTGTCGTCTTTACGTCGGCGAACGTTTTGTTGTGAGTGGTTTGGTGACGTAACGCTAGAGGCTGACAGCTCGATTTGAACTTGGTCGTCTTCGACTTGAGCGAGCAACAGAACCGATTTCTCAGGAAACCGAACAACGACATCTGATTCCATACGTCTGGCTTTGGAATTTTTAGGCGCTCCCCAGCCAACGCTCAAGTGTGGTAGTAGCATCAGACTTTTTGTTTCGGGAAGATCGCAAGACTTGCCCTCACTTTTTGATCGCTGTGGATAGTCCTCACTTTTAGACCTCGGCCTACAAAGAATAAAGGCGGATTCTGTCAGAACCCAACGTTAAACATCGCAAGGTTTTTTTTTTGTAAACGAATAACTTCCTTTTTCTTTTCAAGGAACTGGTGGTAAATTCATGAATTGCTACTTATGTATTAAGCACGTGCGATGCAACGACTTTTTCTTTCTGAGAAAGTTACATCAGCCACGAGAGCGTCGTGTGTATTCTCTTAAGACAGCTTAAAAGCCATATGCATTGGGCTGTTCCGAAAACGCGGGGTCGGGGTGCGGGGTGCGGGGTCAACAAAAAACCAACAAACCAAAAGTAAAGGATTATCTACTAAAATTAACGAAATAAAAACCAATAATAATAATAATAATAATAATAATAATAATGATGATGATAATAATAATAATAATAATAATAATAATAATAATAATAATAGTATACATCTACACTTTATTAAGTCGGTAAAAAATCGCGAGATATCACACCAACTGTAAAAATCTGAATAAAACTAATACAATGGAATATTAAAAACGTTAAGAATATTAAGCACTTTATTTCTAAAGCGCTATTTCCTATAACTCAATGGTCCTTTACATTGACCAAGAAGTTATAAACCTACATCGCGTGATAATTAAAGGTAGTAAAATTAAATTTACATCAAACAATACATCATACAAGCAGTCCCTCTTTCTTCTCAACGACGCGTGTCGTGTTTTCTCGTAAGGGGGCAAATATTGCGGCGCTCTCGTCTTGAAAGGAAAAAGGGAATGCATGTAGACTGAACAAGCCCATGGCACCAGTGGATCTCTTACCCGAAAGTTTAACTAAACCTGTAATTTAGCTAAGCTAAAAATGTGTGCCTGGAAGTGCCAGCCAAGCGTGTAACTTTTGTGAAGATTCTTGCCCATCGCCAAGGTATGACTCGCACTCGCACTGCCTCTCCGTCTTATCTTTCACATTTTTCTTCAAAGGCACTAATGGCCGTAAAAATATTACTATTCGCTTTTGAGACAATAACAACAACTAAACAAACAAGAAATACGAAAATACTATGCACTTAAACTAGTGAGCCTTTACCGACAGAGTGGATGATTCCCCTGACGTCGTGCAATGCGAAGAGCTGGGAAAGGCGACAGTGGAAGCAATTACTAAAACTGTGGGTATAAAATGAATATTGAACGATGTAAATTCATTCTAATTCAAAACAGGACTTAGCTTTCCTCGTCGCTTATCACCCGCGGGTATTTCTTGTCTAGGTTAGAGGTGATAACATTAGCTTTAAGAAAAGTCATCAGTTTTTAACACGAGTAAACTTAAAGGGCGTTTAAATAGTTTTTGATGGGACAATAAGATAAGTTCTCTTATTTTCTTGGTAACTGAAAACTAAATCGAGACAATTGCTCCTGACACGAAGTAGTTATAATTAAAAAGAAAAAGCTGCTGCTTTTCTTAGAGCTTTTGGTGTCCATCAGAGTGCAGGCCAGAGAAGAGAGCCACTCATTTCTGATGGATCAGCGTTTGTAGGTCTGGATTCTGTGTACGGTACTAAATGACCGCCCTTGTTTTGGAGTGGACACAGGCATTGTAAGAAAAATGGCAGCAGCACGCGCCCTCTTTGCCATTTTAGAACTTCTTTGTCGTAGGTCACTTCATCGGAAAGATGAATCTCGTAAGTGTTGTAGATTTTATCAAGTACTACTTTGCTGGTGGAGATATATGTGAGCAACAGATAATGACCTATTGCTTGGCCAGTCGTTGTGGCACAGCAATACACAAACAGCTCTGCAGCCTTACGAGCAGGCTCAATTATTGAGTTATACGGGCGAGTAATTTGACGGCGGAGCCGTGATTCGCGACCCGGCTAGAAGACTGAAAGACGCTAATCAGCGCTAATACTGCTTGGGGTTACTTATCTGCTGGCCTATTGATGCGGTGTCTTTGCGCTACACATAAACGCGGCATGCTGGGTTCCATGCCACAATCGGCTGCCATTTCCTCTGCGCCCAAAGAATGTTCGTCCCAAACCATACGGTCGTTTCGTTTATTCTGTAAACTACAGACCGATATCGCTTTTAAGCGTTCCAAGCAAAATTATGGAACCATGTGTAACAGATACTATCGTTGATCATGTTTTCCACAATGACTTAGTTACAGATAAACAGCGGGCCTACTGTGCACGTGAAGGGCACTCCACACAACTATTGCTCGTACATCTCTCAGAAATTTGGAGAAGATCAATCGATGAGGACAAAGCGGTTGCTGTGGCGTTTGTAGACTTCAGAAAAGCTTTTGACTGTGTATCCCATGCGATCTTACTGCCTAAGTTGAAATTTCAATTCGGAGTTCAAGGTCCCCTGTTATCATGGCTGACAGTCTACCTAAGCGACCGAACCCAATTCTCAGTTGTAAACGGCCAGCACTCAACTGTGTTAAATGTTAAATGTGGGATTCCTCAGGGGTCTGTGCTAGGCCCAACGTTGCTCGCCTTGTACACCAATGGTCCGCCAAATTCAGTTTTCTCTGGCACTGTTTTTATGTACGCGGATGACTATTACTGACTGACTGTTATGTACGCGCTGTTAATTCACTAAACAGAGCTTTATCTGAAGTGAACAGGTGGTGCCAAGAAACTCTCTAACTCCCCACTCGGCAAAGTGCGAAGCAATGTCATTGATGAGAAAACCGTACATCGGGCCACTAAATTCAGTGATAATTGGCTAGGATCAGATCGAGTGGGTCAAACACACTCGCCTTTTAGGCTTCACTATTGATGACAGGCTTTCCTGGTCAAAGCACCTTACAGATGTAAAAAAGAGCTTTGTTAACAAACTGAACCTCTGAAAGAGAAGTTCGTTCCTAAGCAGGGATGCCCTATTGGATTTGTAGTTTCAGGTTATCCTACCTTCAGTTCTGTGTGGCCGCCTTGTCCTGTGGGGTGGATGCGTTAATATGGAGCAACTGAATTCATTAGAAAAGATTCATCGTAGGGCAGCTAGAATTATTTACAACTTGCCCCGCGATATGCCATCTGCTGACGTCTACTGGCATTCGAAATGGAATACACTAAACTACTTGTATTAACTCCGGTTAATCAAGCTATTTTACAAACTACTCAGCGGTGAAGCACCAGCTGCTTTATCTTACTTAGTGAACAACTCTTGCGCAGCTTACGATCTCAGAAGAAGCAACAAGGTTACCGTCCCACGTTTTAACTCATACTTTTTAAAATACTCAATTAGCCATAGAGGAGCCATTTTATGGAATACTGTTTCTACATATTTTACGGGCTCCCAATTTACGGCTTTTTACCGTAATGTGAAGAAGGATAAATATGTTAAGGAACTTGATTTCAGTGCACAGTCAGTTCAGTCGCTTCCCAGACAATACCATGATTTTAAGTGCTATTAGCCATTTATTCATTGTGCTCAATTTCTTATCGAACCATATTCTTAATAGAAGTATTGTAGCTAAGTACTATACCTAATTAATTACACGACCCCACAAGCATTATGCTTAAAATTTTTTATCGTGTTTAAATAAAGGATGTGATGTTGATGATGATTACATTTGCCACAACCCCCACTTCCTTTGTTACTTGTATGAGGTTGATGTTCTCTCGTCGGACCATATTCAGCCAGATAAGGCAACTGTGTTGGACAAGACATATCTTGTGGTGCAAAGAGCAATAATGGAATCAAACTGCTTGATAGACACTGAACTAACATTGAGAGCGACCACAGCCAATAAGTCGCGCTGTAAATGGATTCTTGGACTGGAAGAGATAGTACAACACGCTTAGGTGCATTCTTCCGCAACAGTGATGAAGAAACTGTCAGTATCGATGTTGCACAACTTTACCTTATCACTTCATCTAACATGAATTTTCCATTTCTCCTGTATAATAAACCGTTAAATTAAGAAAAGTAATATTAACGACAGAAAATTCTGGTACGCAGTTGCGATTTCGCGTAAAGGCAGGAACGCCCCTGCACAGTCTCAGATATATCTGCCTTCTGGCTAAGGCATCTCCTCGAGTATCATAGTAAATATCCCTCAATTCCCATGCAATGAAAATAGTGCACGATTTTATTTGCGTGCGTGAAATCAACATCGTGCAAACCGCTAACTCTGATTGGCTCGCCGTTCAGCTGCGTTTTGGTTGCATGATTTTTACAACTGCTTCGCTATATATCCAAAATACAGAAGCAGTGAAAAATATTAATGCATCAGAAATGAAATAAAACTACGAAAAAAAGAGTGTTCCATGATCCAAATGATACAAATTTCTCGATATTTATTTATTGGTTCGTGTAAAAGTCAAATATTCAGATCAGTTCTCGCTTTATCTATTATCTATTATTATCGCTTTATCTTTATCTATTTTTAAAGTATTTAGCCATTTTCGTTTTTTACTTTTAAGTTCAGCTGTATTATTATGATTATGATTATGATTATGATCATGACTATGACATTGACTATTATTATTATTGTTGTTTTTTGTTTTTTGTTGACCCTGCACCCCGCATCCCGACCCCGCGTTTTCGGAAGAACCACATGCATTGCGGACTTTCCATAATAAATATTGATGAGAACAATTTTGAATGTTTTTTATCCATAATTATGTAATCCTCAACTGTAACTACCCGACGGATCCTGAGCTTAAGTCAGATCTTTGTCAGTGGCCACTCTAGTAAATACGTGACCGTCTCTCTCTTAAGGACCTTTGCGCTAATTGTTTCTGTGTCAGCGAAATTTGATGAAACTTTGGCAGATATTTGTCTAAATTTCCTCAGCGCAAGCCCTCGATGCATAATGTTACAGAACTGTGCGCGTAGTAAGGATACCTGTTGTTTTAGCTGTACAGCGTTAGCAAATGCCCTTCGTAAAGGAGCGGATATTCTTTCAGGCGGGGAAAGAATCTATCAAACTTCAAACGAAGAATCAAAACACGACGCCATTTTTCCATGTGCTCACTGCATCTTTTTATTCTTCACATCCCATAATGAGTTTTACAGTTCTCAGTCCCCCTCGCGATGGAGCACCTGGGGCTTCACAGTGAATAAAGTTCAGTTCAATCGTCTCTCTATCCTCTCCCCTGAGGAGCGGCCGTGATCCTCAGCTCTAGTCCTCAGGATCTGAGACGTTCAATGGGCGCTGGCGGATTATTGGACGGATTAGCTTGTGGCCTCTTGTGCTCACTTGGACAACACGCACCTGTCCATCTTGTTTTGGGAATATTTCAACTACTCGTCCCAGATGCTATTGTCAGCGCGGTGCATTTTGGTCGATTACCAGTACAACATCTCCAACCTGCAAGTTATCTTTGGCCTCCCTCCATTTCGTCCGAGTGTTGAGTGTCGCCAGGAACTCTTCTCTCCACCGCTTCCATAATATTTTCACCAGGTTCCAGATCGATCTCCATCGGTTCTTGGGATTAAACCCCCATTCGTCGGCGACTTGGGGTGCTAGCTGCAATCCTAGCTGGCCAACCAAGAAATGGTTCGGGGTCAACACGGGTTCGTCTCGGGGGTCTATTCCTTCTTACGTAAGGGGCATCGCGTTCTTTAGATCTTTTACTTCCTTGAAGACAGTTTGCAGTTCGTCATCAGTTAGTCCTGCATTTCCAACTATCGCTTTCAGAGTCTTCTTGGCCACTTTAATCACTTTAATCAGCGGAGGGTTCCAGTTCCACTTGATGCCCTTGTTTGCAGCATCATCCGTGATCCTCTCACGGTCCATTGATTGAACAAGTTCTCGGAGCTCCCTCTCCGCTCCCACAAAGTTCGTTCCATAACATCTTCAGGTCTTCATTTAGTAGCAACCACTCGGATAAACGCATTCAGGAAATCTGCAGTGCTCAGCAAATACGCCATTTCTGAGTGCACCGCTCTGGTCGCAGAACAGGCAAACAAGCAGAGACATCTTTGGCGGATACTCTTCGTGTTATCTTGGTTGTGAAGGGCTGGCATAATCAACACAACATTCGGCAAACGCTCTCATCGTTGTTCCAGGTCTCGACTCCGAGAGTGGAGCCATGATTTGCACTGCCGGTTTTGCACGTCTCCTGTCACATACCTTGCATTATTTATCCCAGTTCTTTACCTCTTGTCGACCATCTTTAATCCAGTAACGATGTCCTACTCGCGCTAGCACGTGATTCACTCCTGCATGGCGGCAACGATTATGGACGTCTGCTACAATCAGTCAAGTGATGTGATCCATTTTAGGTAGAATCACAGGGTGGTTAGTCGCCCTCCTACTCGTAATATGCCCAGTTCATCAATCATCGAAGTAAGCGGTTTCAAATGACTATGCCTACTGACGTCTTTGCCTTCACCCAAATCTTGCATCCCCTTTAAGAATCTCTCGGTTTGTGCCCAAAGTTTTTCAGCCCTATCAATTTTAGCCCGGATCAACGTAGCTGCACTGCAGGCCTCTACACCTAAGGGGTTTTCTGCTTTCTGCTTTCTTCACCTTGGCTCGTAGTTTGACAATAAATCGCTTCGCCCATGCTGTCACTCATATCAGCCTGGTCAAACTGGAGTACCTCAATGGATCCGTTCATGGTCAGGAAACATCTGACGCAAAGGTCATCTTTGGTTTTGTTATCTTGGCTATACAATCTTCAGAACGGTCTTCTTCTTTGATACGTTTTCTCGGAGGCCAGTCGTCTTTGTTCTTGTACAGGAACTCAGGTCCGCTGAATTAACGATGATCCTTTGTCAGTTCGCTCGCGCGTAGCCCTCGTGTTGCATCGTCTGCACAGTTCAGTACAGTCGGAACATGGCGCCACTGTCTGGGCTTCGACTTCTGATGGATCTCTGGTACTCTGTTTGCAATGAAAGTCCAGCTAATAACGTCCTCACTGTCCGTCCGCAATGTGCAGTTCGAAAAGGAATCTGTGACAGCTCTGCAACTTTTCTCGACAGTCTCAATCCCAGCACTGCAACCATGAGTTCTAATCTAGGAATGGATGTCGCTTATGTTGGCGCAACTTTCGCTTTCGCTGCAACGAATCGGACAGTTATTCCTCCGTCCTTAAACTCATGCCGCACATAACTGACTGCTGCATACGCCAACTGTGAAGCGTCTGTCATCGTGTGAATGGATGCATCTACAACGTTTTTTCCTGTCACGCGGTAGCATCTTGGCACTTGGACTGCAGGGAGTTCTGGTAGTTATTGAAACCACTCTTGACACTTCTTCTTCAACTCAACAGGAAACTCATCATCCCATTCCAATCCAAGTAGCCAGGTTTCTTGTATGGCCGTCCTAGCTCTGATTGTGAATGGTGCCAACATTTGCAGTGGGTCAAATAGTGTTGCATGTTTCTTCAGGAACCCTTACTTTGTGTACAATTTGTCCTGTGGGGGTTCAACTTGAAATTAAACATATCTGTTTCAGCATTCCACTGGACTCTTAAAGCTTTCAAAGGTAATTCAGATTCCACAATGTTAACGTTCGTCACCCAATCCTCTAGACTTCTTGCGCGGTGGGACCAGTCTACTGCTTTCATCTCACATATGTTCGGGGTGGTCCACAAAAAGGCCTCTCTCTTAGTGCTACCATCCATACTCTCTAGGTGTACAGTCACAGTTTTACTGTCCGTAACAACTGCGTTTGCTCCGAAGACTGACAAACGAAGTGGTCGACGTTCAGTTTCCAGGCCCAATATGTCTGCTATTTCGTCTTTCAGGTAGGATGAATCAGAACCTCCGTCAATGAAGGCATTTGTTTTAATCTTAATTTCGTTTCTCCCTTCCAGGATTACAGTTATCATCTGCAGGGCTACCTTTCCAGGGCGTTGCACGCTGGGAGTGTCTTTGATCACTCCACACATTGCTTAGGTTGTGGACTTTCCAGTCGCTTGGTTTCTTCTACAACAGCTTGCGAGGGATGGAATGTATCAGCAGCCGGGTTTAACTTAGGTGTTCCTATGGCTGCGTGTAGTTGTGGGTGGTGTCTCCACTCACATCTTCCACTAGACATGTCCCTTTCAATGAACAACGTCCAATCCGATGACTCTTCTTAAGGCATCAAAAGTATAAACCAAACTTCTTCACTAATTCCCATCTATCATTTACAGTTGCCTTCTTCCAAGTTTCACACGACGTTACTCCATGATCTCCTTTGCAGACAGGACACTGTTTTTGCTCCTGATGTTGTGAACGTGTTTTTCGGTACGTCTCTCTTTTTCTTAAATCACTTTGATCTGCTTGCATTTGGTTTGGACTTACCACTGTCTTGTTTGGAGTGTTTTGTTGCACTGGAGCAACCAAAGGCCATCTTTTTAACTTGAACCTCTGTTTCCAGCTACTTATCCAGGTCGGTAAGATCAACTTCCTTCGGTTGCAGCTCTAGCTTTCGTCTTCTCCACCCTTCAGCAACTGCAGGGAGTAGTTTTCTAACGACCTGCTGCATGTAGGCTGCTGCTTGTAAGTCTGTTCCATGACCATAGGTCTTCAACGTCCTCACAATGCTGTACAAGTCATCAACAAATGACCTCTGACTTAGAGCGTTCTCATCTTTAAGTGCCAGCATTTCCAGAACCTTGCTTATCAGGGACTTTGAGATGAGTGCTGGGTTTGCAAACCGATTAGTCAACTCCTTGATAGCCTCGTCATAAATTGTCCCATCGAAGAACATTACTGCGATGGCTTTCTTTGCCGTTATGGTAACTGATGCTTTAAGATAAACCATCTTCGGTGTTTTGGAAAGTTGTTGGTCATGTACCAGTGCTTTGAACATTCCATACCAGTTTGGCCAATTACAGGGATTTCCATCAAATACAGGTAGGTTAAGTTTCGAAGGTGACGATACCAATGCTGACCTTGAGAAGCCTAACTTTGTCGTATCCAGCACCTTTTCTTTGTCTTCTGTAGCCTTAGGAGGAGTCTTTTTCTCTTTCAGTTTATCTGATTCTTCTTTGGGATTCACTTTTGCCAACCACTCCTTTACTTTCTGAGCCTAGCGTCCTTTGGGGGGTGTCTTCTTTCTTGACTTGGGACGTTGGCTCAATCTTAAGTTGTGGTCGATTTCCCTGCGACAGAGGTATCATCTTCAAAATCTTCCAAGCGTTTAACAATATCGTCCTTATCCACCTCTTTCTTAAGAAGCAATGCTTCTTTTTGCTTCATATCAGCTTCCTGCTATGTTTCCCTAATTTCCAATTGTGCATCGAGTTGAGCTTTCTGTGCTGCAATCCTGGGCTCCAAATCAGCTTTCTCCATTAACTGCTTAACTTTCAATTTAGGTAGATCAGCTTCCCTTGCTCGTTCTTTTGCTCGTTCTCTTGCACGTTCTCTGGATGAGGATGAGGTTGTCTTAGTTATTTTACTACCATCTCTTTTGCTACTCTAGCGATCAACGCTAGTGACTGAAGCAATATCAGTTTGATCCACCTGTCCAGATTTTTTTGGCTTCCATTGGAACACTTAACTCAGATCCGCCATTAAATATTTTGTCTTCCTGATACTCAACAGTTCTACAAATAAGTTCCTCTACAATTGCTTGGGATTCTAGTAACCACAAATCTGCATCCTGCAGTTCTCTGTCATCGCTGCGCAAAAATTGAAATTCCTCATGGTCCTATTAAGTTGAGTAAGTGAAAGCTCGATTAACTTACGGCTTCACTGCCAACTTACTGGTGCGAATAACTCACCTGCTCGCAGGCTAATCAAATTCCGTTCAATGCCATGTACCTAACATTATTCACCATCAACCAACATCATTCCACATTGTGGCCAAACGTGGTAACATGTTGTTCAACAAATTGTCTATTTTGATTATTTTTTCTTTTTATAAGCCCATATGACACTTTCCCAATGTTTTGACAGTTTTCGGACGCGAGGGATATAAGGAGACAATAAACACGTACATAAGTTATAGGTAGAAAGTTTAGCGAATTTTTGATGACTTTTCGTATTTTTTAAAAACAGACAAGAATTTGACACATGCAGTTCATTTATGATAGTTGCTGAACATGCAGATTGGTTAGTTGCTGAACAACACCAATTACTCACAAAAGGCAAGCTATTATTTCTCTACTCTTTAATTAAAACAAATACTCGACTGTGATTAAGCAGCGAGAAGCTTGAACAGGCGACCCCTAACCGGCGACACCAGTATAATAAACCTGGGGGTGGTCTGTGGTGTAGACCACTGCACACTGGACAGTTTAAATTGCGGTCTTGCCTCTAACCTTGATATCATGTTTAAGGCTTCAAGGCTTCTTACCTCAAACTTGTAGCGATTCAATCACAAAGATTTATAAACGCAAGCTTGGGTGGTTGCATTAATGAGCATGTAATGAAAAGATCAATTTCTTACCTGGCTCGAGGTGATTTTCCACCTTGTGAGCTTGAGGCCCTTTCTGATTCATTTTTGGGGTGTGTATCAGGGAAAGCTCCTCCGACAGCCAGTGAGTTTGTCTCCATGCTACATGCAGGATAAACTTCTTCACTGCTTTTTGTTGTCGTAAATGATTTCCACTGAAAAGAAAAATGAGTAAAATTGAGAGATTCGAAATAGCTTTTTTACATTGCACGATACCACTATTTTGACAGACTTTTTGTCGATAATGAACAGTTTTCTTCTCTCTTTTTAGTACATGTATCACAGCCTTTTTTTCACTGCAGTGCGAAGACACGGATTTTTCAAACATTATTCGCTGGCTATGATTCGTCCATCATGATTCCACCATGATCCAACAACGGAGAAGGAAATTGGCCCATAAAATGAGCTCACGTGACAACATTAATACTTACATGGTGAAATACAAACCTCCATAAGGATTTCACGCAGTGTGAAGACCCAAGTTTGGTTTTCAAACATTATTTGCCGTCTGTGAATCACCCATCATGATTGCCATGCGTCTTATGATTTGTCCATGGTCAGAAAATGCTGACGGAAATTGATAAATCTTTTTCTGTCTAGATTATTATATGTCCGGAAGTTATTGTTTACTCTATGAGTCTATGGACTCAATTAACTCAATTCGACTCCTCTTTCGAGAATTAATTGCATCTGAAAGTGCATTAAACCTACTGTTACAAAATACCACAAAGGGCAGATAATGGGCAAAATTTTGGGTGGCAGGGAAGCGTGGCTTATCTAGGAATGCAGGGGGGTCATGAGGGGGTCCCCCTGGGGGAGACTAGATCAAGTTATACCGGGGGTAGCTACCCTGGACAGTGTTCCGGATCTGTCTCCAGTGGGGTGAGGCCCAAATCCCATAGTCATAGGGAACTGAGGGAACCCGGAGGGGAACCCGGAGGGGAACCCTCCAGGGGGGGGAGTACAGGTCAGGTGCGACCGGGGGTACCCACCTTGGAATGGATTTTTTCCGAATCTATATCCAAGGGCTAAGTCTTACTGTGGGGTAGAATGCAACCAAGGGGGTGCACTTCCCTGTCTGCACCCTGTCAGCGTTATATTGATTAACTTACTATATAGGACGAGGACCACTCAAGCTAAAGTGCTTTTAAAAATTTATGAGAACATAGTGACAAAAGTTCCAATCAAGGGAGGGTGGGAGGGAAAAAACTAGAGCTGTGCATGTGCCGAAGCCCACAGAAGAATGAGCATAGAAAACGTGGTGCAAGGTATTTGGGGAGGCGAAACTCATGCAGTGAGCATGTGTTTGGCAGAATGGAACCTTTGTAGAAATACATATTTGAGAGGTAAAGTTCCCGGGGGGTGTACTTCCTAGTAATAGGCTAATGGGGATGTGCCGCTGGATGGGGTCGCATTTTCACGACTGGATTGACTATAATGGGTTTGCATTTTCCCTAGGAACTAATAGAGTTACTAGAATGGGGTCGCACATTTGCGGGATTGCAGGGGTAAGTAAATTCCGGCAAGTAGGGATTTGGGGTATATTTGCCCAAAAGTGACTAACATGGGGTCTATAATTGGGTACAGAATAGACTATAATGTGGTAGGGGCTCGGAGAGGCCAGCGGCTGGAGTTTGCTTAGGAAAGAAGGATACACTGTAATACACACAAGTGTTAAACAATAAAAATAAGCAATTTTTAAGACTAAACTTTGCGTAGTAAATCATTCTGAAGATTCATACTTTATTCATGTTTTTGACTTCCAAAAAGATGTTACACCAGCTGATGTTATTGTATGCATTGTGGTTTCAAGAATGTTTGTGTTATTATAATAATAATAATAATAATAATAATAATAATAATAATAATAATAATAATGTAATACTTGATTTTTTAGATTAGTGACTGTGTAGGTTTGAAATGAAACATAGTAGGGTTTTTAGTGATCGCAACGTTTTCAATAGTCCGTTTGTGGTTGTGCGTTGATTGAGTTTTTGATATTTATCCCTTGGACAATTTTGGCGCGAAACGGGTGTTTTGCGATGTTTGTTTATACGTTGCTAGGAAGTCAATCCTTATTTAATGGAATGTTCAATTGTTTTTGTACACTACATCAATTTGCCTGTTTTGGTTTTGACCTTACGATTTGACATTCGTGATTGTTTTCCTGGAAATGACTTTTGTATCTTACTTTTAGCATTTTAAGCGCAATTTCTTCGTGTTTCTTGCTGAATTCGTACCATTTAATATTCCTTGTAGTAGTTGCTTTTTAGTCGGTTTGTTTTTAAAGGGAAACTTTAATTCACAAGTGTTGTACAAATCAAGTGAGTAAGTGGCGCTTTGTCAAGTTCTGTTATGAATGTTAATTTTCTTCTTCAAGGCTAGAGATCACGTCCATTTTTAATTTATTAAAAAAAGGCGGACCCTAGATTTGAAGAAGCTTGTGTTCTCAGTATATTTAACTTACGTTGTGGTCCACTGTTATATAATAATATTCAACTTGAATTTTAATCGATAGGATTGTTCTTTGTAATTTTTATATTGCTCCTTTTACTTTATTTTGACCAGGTACCTTGAGAACGATGCTGAAAATTTAGGAAGAAATAGATTTTGTAACTGCGTAACTGCTCGAAGCTTCATATGCTAATCAACTTCGTGTGCAAGCGTAGTTTCGCAATAGATCTACTGCGCAAGGCATTACGGTAGCCTAGATTTGAGTTTGACAGGTAAGACCAGGTGACTGACATGCTTTCTCGCCTGGTCAGGATAAAAGATCGAGAGCAAAAATTCTTGTGTGATTCGAAGCTAGCCTCAGTATTGTGAAGATCAAAAGTTTGAATTAAACAGTCAAGTTTAATTGTATGTATGTATGTATGTATGTATGTATGTATGTATGTATGTATGTATGTATGTATGTATGTATGTATGTATGTATGTATGTATGTATGTATGTATGTATGTATGTATGTATGTATGTGTGTGTGTATGTATGTATGTATGTATGTATGTCTGGATGGATGGATGGATGGATGGATGTAGTTAAGTGCTACAAGATCTTGTGTCCTCAGAGATTTGAACCTTAACTCAAGGTTCATAAAGCTACATCAGTTTATACGATAATAAACAAACTTTAAAGTGGGAGTTTCCTCCACTTTTGCCTGAACATGGTCGTATCATGATCATGATTGGCGAATCATAGCCGTCGAAACATGTTAGGAAACGTGTGTCTGTACACTGCAGTGAAGTCGGCTATAATAAACACAAACAGTTAAGTACAAAAAGTAGGGTTTTACTTACCCTGAGGAAACCGAGGATCTTGTTACCATTAAACTCCCTCTTTGGTCTGGGAATTTTAAAGATGTCTTTTTTGTCGCCATAACCAACCGCGGCAGAAATATCAAACGGTGTTGGAAACTTTTCGCCGTGGGTCGCACGGCAGAGTTTAGCCAGATCTTCCACATCTGTCATTGACAATGATCGCTCCACAGATGACGGCGCCATTTCCAAAGCTCAATCAATCTGAAGAAAAAACAAAGCAAACATATTGCCTGCATGCCAACCTACGCTTGATAATGGAAGCACTGTAATTTAGAAACTTAGAACATTAAAAAAACACATTTTGAATAGAGAACTACTTCTATGAATCCAATTCCTTAACACAAAAAAGATGCAATGAAAGTCTAAAGGTCTGTTGCATATGCGATCATACTTATAACGCCTTTCAATGTAGATAGATAATCTGTGTGATTGAATCAATACCTGAATAAATACGTTTGAGAGACAAAGTTTCTTTAAGAATAAGAGGATTGTCTAATACACACGTTTTGCTGGATTGCCTGCTTTGTTGTCTGCAAGTGAAACAAATGTACAGTAAGTGACGTCACTAAGCGAATTGAAGTCATAATTGATAACACTTTAAGGTGATTCCATCGAAATAAAAGGAATATTTAAAATTTTCTTAAAACTTGGTCCAGTTGGTAATTGTGTTTAGAACATTTCAAAAATGCAATAAAAAATAGGGGTCACCGTGCTTGTTTTGTCACAAAATGGATATCCATCAATAGCAACTATACGACCGGCAAGGTTTTCCTGAGAAACCCTAGTAATCTGCAAGTGAAACAAATGTACAGTAAGTGACGTCACTAAACGTATTGAAGTCATAATTGATAACACTTTAAGGTAATTCCATCGAAATAAAAGGAATATTTAAAATTTTCTTAAACTTGGTCCAGTTGGTAATTGTGTTTAGAACATTTCAAAAATGCAGTAAAAAATAGGAGTCACCGTGCTTGTTTTGTCACAAAATGGATATCCATTAATAGCAACTATACGACCGGCAAGGTTTTCCTGAGAAACCCTAGTAATCAGAAATGAGAACCATAATTGCTTTAAAAAGTCATTGCTTGTATTGAAATATTGGAGCAGTTTAACAAAACAGACATTTATCTTGTATTGAATACTATTTTAGTTGAACAGGAATCAAGATTATGAAATAAATTTAAAAATTTGCGGCGAGCTTACATACCCTGCTGTACCAAAGACGTGTTTTTTTGGCATTTAAATAAAATCATCTCAAAGCAGAATTTTTAACTTTTTTCTCAAAATCGCGATGTATTGTACTCCACCGTGTGCCATTTGAATCTTTGTATTAAAAAATGGGGGTCATCGAGCTCGTTTAGGAAAAAACGACCATTTATTTCTCTGAACAACTCAGCTTTCATAGAAAACCCATTAAGTTCTGAAGGTGCGCGCGCTCATCCAATCTCGTCCCCAGATCCCGCGCGCATTTACAGTCAGCGGGATCGAAATGCATCCTTGGTGCTGACCAAAAGGAATGCAGTCTCTGGGAACGAGATTGGCGCTAATCACGCAAAAAAAAAAATGATGCGCAGAAAGGATGCGCAATGCAATTGAATGGAATCACCTTAATTGATTATTTGTCATTATACAAGCATTCATGCAAAAAGAAATCACTTTTGTAACCTGTCGCACTTGGAAAACGGGACGTCTCAGTTTAAAAATAACATGCAACAGTTAATTCTTTTGACGAATATAATTAGGAAAATATTCAGGTTTGCACTACTTCAGGAGCTCGCACGAATATTGCACGCGCTCGAGAGTCTGTCTGTGTGAAAATGATTTTTTTCAAGCTTTGTCCCACCGCAAAGAAGGCAAGCGTGCGTTGATCTTTTTCCATCGAAAATCATTACTTTCCAAAGCGGAAAGACTTGCACAAGAAAGCTGGAGAATGTTTTCGAGAACGATAATGTCGCAATAGCGAATCCAGCGCCTGATTCAGTGTATGAGCGGGCGGTATCCTCCGAATCCTGCATTCTGATTGGTTCCCCGAGTGGGCAGAATTTTCCTATCTCTGACCACGGTCACGGTAACCGCGCAAAAAACAATTGAATGAAAATTGAAAAACAACATACCTCGGTTGAACTAGAGAATTTTTTTAAATTTATGGCTCAAAGATGCGAATTTTTTGTCAACTCACAATTCTTACGTGTGTTGTAAATGGAAAGTCTAACAAGGAGGAGAATTAAAGGCCTTGTAATACCTTCAAAAGGTGAGTACTCGTTTTAATTTTGTGTAGCTTAGCATTGCGGTTCGTGAGTTTGTTGTTGAATTCACTTTACATTACAGAGCAGTTTTAGTTTTTAAATTGCGACCGCCACAATGCCTTTTGACTCCGATACTTACTTTAAACTTGTGTTTTTAGTTTTTAGTTCTCTTCGTTTATCGAGGTTCGGTATATTTTCATTCAAGAAATTGTGCAGGCTTCAACTGGAAATTCGCTTTTTCATCTGCCGTAAAAGAAGATAAACTTAAAAGCGGGTGCACCGTTCGCTTTGGTTAAAACTGAGATCACACCGAACGATTTCTCTAAATGGTTCAATTGTTTATATCAGCAGAACCAGCACATACGTTTACAAGTACAACGCAAGACATAAAAAGAAAATAAGGAGGCTAAACGGAATGTTTTTGAAAATATTCTCTTTCATTTTTACCGCAAGGGCAATTAAACCTGTCCTAACGTTTGAGTACTTTGGTTTTGAGTTTAGTAAGCTTAAGCTTAATTATAAGTTTTTACTTAGCTTGTTAATAATTATGCCGGCTACGATTTTTCAATGTGCATGTCTGTTCTTGAAAAACAACCTTTTCCATGTTGATAGGTCAGTTTCTAGTCAAAAATATTAAACTTAAGTTAAACGTTTGAAGAGTTTATGATTACATTTGCTACACGATTTCCTGCCAGCTGACTCAGTGAAGGCCCGTTTAAACGTGCGATTTTTTGTGCAATTTTTGTTGCACTTTTCAGTGCAATTTTTGTCGTGCCCGAGCTTGCGATAAAAATTGTAAAGGCCCATTTACACAGGCGATTTTTGTCGCGCAACTCAATGCAATTTTTGTCGCGCCGAAGTTACAACTTCAATATCGCGCGTGTAAACCAGCTGCGATTTCAGCGCGATTTTATCGCCGCGATATCGCAGGAGTTTCGAACCTGTTCGAAACCTGATGCAATTTTGCTGCGGTTTTGATTAAAATGTGACAATCATGAATCAGAAGGGACCCCCTCAGGAGGTTTTGTCGCTCGCAATTTGTACAGCCGTGAGCGTAAACAAGGACAAAAACGTACTAAAAACAAAAAGCAACTTCCTCCTCGTCATCCATGCTTTTTAAGCTTATTTACATTTGCCGAGGTCTTTGCCGAGTTGTAAACCAACCAAAGAATTGTCTAATGGCAGTACCGTTAGACTTTGTAAAACCTCTCTATCATACGAATTCAAATAACTAAACATTTCCTTTCTTTTTGGAGATGAAAATTGGAGTCACTCCAGTTCAGTCACTCCAGTTCACTTCGAGGTCTTTGCCGAGTTGTAAAACGAAACAAAACAAAATTGAATCAAAACAAACGAGATTGAAGCAAAACGAAACAAAATGAGAAAAAATCAAACCAAAACAAAACGTGTGCGCCTGCGCTGTAGCGAAACTGCTGCTCAAAGTTACCGTGTTTTGTAAATCGTGGCGATAAATCGCACGTGATCGCACGATAAATCGCACTAAACTCGTGCTGAAATCGCAGCTGGTTTACACGTGCGCTATTGAAGTTGCAGCTTCAGGGCGACAAAAATTGCATTGCGTTGCGCGACAAAAATCGCCTGTGTAAACAGGCCTTAAGTGTAAACTAGCAGCGATTTCTGTACGATTTGTCGCCGCGATATCGCAGAGGTTTCGAAACTTGATGCAACTTGGCGGCGATTTGGGGAAAATTGCAGCAAATATCGCACTGGAATCGCGGCGAAATCCCTGCTAGTTTACACTTGCGACAAGAGTTGCGTTGGAGAGCGCGACAAAAATTGCACCAAAAATCGCATGTGTAAACGGGCCTTGAAACTTACGTGTGCGTTAGGACAACCCTTTAAAGGCCCGTTTACACAGGCGATTTTTGTCGCCCAACTCAATGCAATTTTTGTCGCGCTGAAGCTGCACCTTCAATATCGCACGTGTACACCAGCCTCGATTTCAGCGCGATTTTAGTGCAATTTATCGTGCGATCACGGCGATTTATAAAAACACGGTAACTTTGAGCAGCAGTTTCGCTACAGTGCAGGCGCACACGTTTTGTTTTGGTTTGATTTGTTTCACTTCGTTTCCTTTTGCTTCAATCTGGTTTTGTTTTGTTTAAATTTTGTTTTGTTTTCTTTTACAAGTCGGCAAATGTAAATAAATTTAAAAAGCATGGATGACGAGGGGGACGTTGCTTGTTGTTGTTTTAGTACGTTTTTTGTCCTTGTTTACGCTCCTGGCTGTAAAAATTGCGAGCGACAAAACCTCCCGAGGGGTCCGTTCTGATTCATGATTGTCACATTTGAATCAAAAATCGCGGCAAAATTGCATCAAGTTTCGAACAGGTTCGAAACTTCTGCGATATCGCGGCGATAAAATCGCGCTGAACTCGCAGCTGGTTTACACGCGCGATATTGAAGTTGCAACTTCGGCGCGACAAAAATTGCATTGAGTTGTGCGACAAAAATCGCCTGTGTAAACGGGCCTTAAGATTGACCTGCAAGCTGGCAAATGTTGGAAAAAAACAAATATGTTATTTACCTGCCTAGGTCGGTCCGTATACGGACCTCCCGACCGGTAAATAACGTATATTTATGACCGAATATTGAACGGTCAGTAGTCAGTCTTTGAGAGGAAGCGTTTTAGTTCAACTGTATTTAGTCTTATTTACGGCACAGGACATTATGATAGTGCTGGATATCGATACAAACATGTTAAAAGCGTTCAAAAATTCATCAGTCTTAGGCGGGGTTTCACTTGAATCGTGAAGACCAGAGATATTCGGTAGAGGGGTGTAGCGGTAAGCAGTTACGGAAGTGTTCGAATATGCCCCTCACACACCATCGTTAGCATTTTCTACCAACGAGGCACTTTACTGAGCAGAAGATGCGCTCAAGCCCAGCTCATGAGGTTCTTTTTAGGCTGTGAGGTAAGTCCCCAGAGAACGACCAAGCAAGCGATAACATTGGAAATGAGTTGCCCGTGGATAAACAACTAAACTTGCAAAGATGCTGAGAATACTGAAGATTCTGAAGAAGAGGCTTTTGCGATGGGAACTAAAGCAATGCGAGTATCTAGGACAGAAAGTGAGCAATACAACACAAGCATAGATGTGCACGAAGGATGGTCTAAAAAGCTGGAAGCAACAATGCAAAATTTATTAGGGGTCATAACAAATGTCCTCCGGGAGATGAAGAAATCTGTGATCTCTCGAGATGTCAAACACCCTTAATATTGCAAAGACATTACAGTCGGTTTCATAAGTACTGCATGAGCACCTCTGTCAGTACATGTTAAAACATTTGACTGAGCAGACAAAACTGGCTGAGTTACGTCTATTATTAGTTGAAGGCCGTAGTCAGTAGAGGACGTTGTCGCCGAGTTTAATCACCTGCCTTTTATCATAAAGGTACTCAGCAATATTTTCTTATCAAATAGGACTTAATAAAACGTCACTTTCCATCTTTTCTTTCCTCAAGTTTACTCCTTGATAGATCTTAGCAGGTTTGGTTTGTATATAAAGACGGCACGGTAATCGAGGCTTAAGAAGATCAGTCAGCATCTACATAAGTTTTAAGGCTTGGATGAGAATAGCACGATTTAATCTCTAATCTTCTTCCAAGAACGTTTGAGGCTGACATTTAATCTTTTCAATTTTAGGCCAGTTTTGTTGTCATCATTGTAACTTTTTTGGTAGGTTTCATAACAAGTCCTTCATCTATGTAAAAGCTCACTCAAGGCTAACGCTTCTGCTAGTATTAAGCCCGGGTCGCTCTCGTTCTCGATTGGTCTGAAAATTTCATGTACCCTCGGTGACTCTCGCGCACTTTCAGTCGGGCTTTCGGAATCTCATACGCTCTCATGCGCTCTCATCCTCTCTTCCTGACTATCATACTCTCTGACTCTCATGCTCTCTAAGAGACTGTCGCGTGCTCTCACTGACTTTCCTTTGAGCTAACTGACTCTCATGCGCTCTCACTGACTTTCATGCACTCTCACTGACTCTATGTGCTTTCACTGACTCTCATGACATGTGCTATGCGCTCTCACGGACTCCCATACGCTCTCACTGACTGTCATGTGCTCTCACTGACTGTCGTGTGCTCTCACTGACTCTCATGCGCTCTCACTGACTCTCATGTGACTCTGACTCTCGTGCGCTCTCACTGACTGTCCTGCGCTCTCACTGACTCTCATGTGCTCTCACTGGCTCTCGTGTGTTCTCACTGACTCTCATGCGCTCTCACTGACACTCATGCGCTCTCACTGACTCTCATGCGCTCTCACTGACTCTCATGCGCTCTCACTGACTCTCATGTGCTCTCACTGGCTCTCGTGTGTTCTCACTGACTCTCATGCGCTCTCACTGACACTCATGCGCTCTCACTGACTCTCATGCGCTCTCACTGACTCTCATGCGCTCTCACTGACTCTCATGTGCTCTCACTGACTCTCATGCGCTCTCACTGACTCTCATGCGCTCTCACTGACTCTCATGCGCTCTCACTGACTCTCATGTGGTCTCACTGACTCTCATGTGCTCTCACTGTCTCTCATGCGCTCTCACTGACTCTCATGTGCTCTCACTGACTGTCGTGCGCTCTCACTGACTCTCATGCGCTCTCGATCACTGACACTCATGTGCTCTCAAAGAAGTGTGAACTCTCGTCGGGTGTAGACGACTCTTGTTTCCGTTTGACGGGCTTTAAGGGAAATGATTCGCGCGCCGATCATCAAATTGGAACCAAATGGTGTCGAAAACTAAGTTAGGAGCGAAAAAGAGAATGCAGACGAGAACCAGGAGATTAGATAACACTTCTCCGCTCTCCAATTTCCACGAGTTTTTTTTTGGCGTTGGCTTGGCGTCGGCTTTCTTTCACTTCTCTCCGTCACACTGCTTTGTATGGAACCTGGAACGGACCATGTCCAAGGTGACCTTTGTCTTATCTACGCAGAATTCTAAGAAGGCAAAAGGGAAGCAATCTCTGTGAAGCCTTCCCTTGGGCCGTCGCTCTAGAAGGGCCTGGGTGCGGGGTAGCATTGTCATTCATTCAGAGAACAGGCGGAAAAGTCAATCAGAACAATCAGTTCAAGGCTATATTTAATTTTTATTTTATAGTTTCTATTCGTTTTTACATATTTGTTTTGCAAAGCGTTCAACCTGTTCTTCAATTAAAGAGTTCTCCTTTAGCTTTGTTATAAGTTGATGTGCTTTGCGTGGCTTGCTGGCTAACTCATCCAGTTCTACTTTATCAACACGATCAGAAATTCCCACGGAAAATAACTTGACGCCTTTTGTTGCAGTCAGTTTGGCAGCACTATCCCTGGTGAATTCCACACCCCGAGTGCTGTATCCGTCAGTTATAAACACTGCCACTCTCTTTACACCTAAACAAAATTCCCAGACTTTTAATAAAAGTTCTACTTAAGATTGATTAATGACAACGTAACTATAGGTGCCATATAGGATTATTTTTTGTGTGTTCAGCAGGCGACATAATAATTAAGGGACATAATAAAACAGTTCAATCCCACAGAAAGGTAGGTTTGGAGGCGACCTTCTTTGAAATAAGGCTTTTAATGCAACTAGGATTCTACAGCTGCAACCATTTATCAAGTAAAGCTCAGTGGATAACTAGTATTGTATACTCTAAGTTGTTATACAGAACATACAAGCGAGGTGTACCTACCCTTATTTCTTGCTCCATATTTTTTATCAAAGAGCTTAAACTCTACAAGGTCAAAACCGAAGTCGAGTCTGCTAGCGGCTCCTTCATACTTGAGTTCATGTATCGCCTTCAGCACCATTTCCTGTGAAGCATGATCTTGAAATGTTCTTGCGGTGTAAGCATACTGGCTGTACGACGCCACTGCTACGTTTGTCTTCTCCTTTGAAACGTCAAAGTGTTTTACCAGGTCGGCGGCAAATTTCTGACCGATTTTAAATTGCTGTCTTGTTATACTGCCTGAACTATCCATGAGAATAACCAGGTCTATCTTGTTATGGCACTTAAACTCTGCTTCTGCCAACGAAACTGTGAGAGAAATTGAACAAGCCATAGTCAACAACAACAGCAATAACGACAAGATAGTGATCAAGCTACAGTCTACAACAACAACTACAATAAAAATAACATCGCCATCATGGCAACTGTGAGAGGTAGTAATCGAGCTACAGTGAACAATAACAACAGCAATTACAACAACATATCATCATCATCGTCATCATCATCATCATCATCATCATCATCATCATCATCATCATCCTCGTCATCGGCATCAGTTCAGAATCCGTAATTTAAAGGAGTTAAAGGGACACTGTCGCGGGGACTTTTACGTTTTGCGGTGAAAAATATGCTGAAATTTAAATTAAATGCCTTTTCTCGCACACATAATACTCCTAGAACGTTAAGAGAAGGAAATCAAATGATTTTCTCAAAGGAAGAACAAACCATAGTCACTTTCTGGTGATATTTCCATGAAGCAAAGGAAAAACTTGAAAATATCAGCCTCATGTTTTCAAGTTGCAATCCATTTCCATCCGAGCGATCCGCAAGCACACTTAATCGTTGTAGTCTTAGACAACTGGTATAGTAGTTTTAAGCAGTACAAAACTCAACCAGTATTTTTGGGATTCCTCTGATTAGAATATGTCTTTTAGCTTTTCAAAGTTATCCCGCTAAAAATTGGTGATGGTGTTCCTTTAAAATATGACAATTTAAACATAGTGACAATTTGTTGAATAATAAATATATTTATTATTCAACAAATTGTCACTATGCCCATATATGGTAACGAAGCCCTCAATATCTGTCATCCTACATGACAGATATCCTGCGATATACGTAAATGACCATATTTGGAAGTGCACTGCAGATTTTCTTTCATTGCTTGTTTGGCGGTCATTTTTGAAAAGCAATCTTGCGGAATATCCCCTGACTTAGCCAACTCGGCCTACGGCCTCGTCGGCTAAGTATCAGGTGATATTCCGCGCGATTTCGCAGGATAATTGTTAAATATATATATTGCATAAAAATAGACATTTATTAGACAATTATTAGAACGAATGTGTAATAGCTAAAGGCATTATACATTTCAACAGAAAATCAAAAATGAAAACGATGGGACGTTTCGATGTATCTAACATCATTATCAAGCACTGAGTGCTCATGAAACTGAACATAAATACAGTGGAATCCCGATTTCTCGAACCACCTAGGGAAACAGATGGTGGAAGGTGGCATCAAAACACGCTTTATTTATAAGGTATTGTTTTTTAACAACCAGGAAAGCAAACAGAAATACTACGGCACTCTTGTACAGTTCTTTAGCTTTCATTTAAATGGTCACACTTTAGGATTTTACTCGACTCAAAAGTTAGATGACAAACAGCACCAGCAGGAAAGCCAGGCCAAAAAGTGACCATTCAAATGAAAAGCACTGAGCAGTACTTTCTTTGGTACTGTTTTCTATGTAATAGAAGGTGAGTTTAACTTTTGAGTCTGTGAATAAAATACTGAACTGTGACCATTCAAGTGGAAGCTACTGAGTAGTCCTTTCCTGCGGGGTTCGAGAAATCGAAGGCAAATTTCTTATAAATTTCTTCCACGGGAGGCAAGAATTAGTTCGAAATGTCGAGAGTTTCGAAAAATCGAGGGTTCGAAAAATCGGGGGTAAAATTACAGTGTTTGACTGAAGCAAAACCAAGGGAAACGTGCCATGGTTCGAAAAACCGGGCCCAAAGTGGAAGAGAATACTTGACATTTTTTGGAGTGTTAAGGTAAGAGCATCTCGTAAATCAGATATTCAAATTTATTTCAGCACCTTTTAAGTACCTTGTTTGTGAGATCTGGTCTCAATAATGAGACCAGATCTTACAAAATCGTTTTCGTTCGTGTGTTCGTTCCCAATTGTTGAATTCGGTGAGCGTGTATAGCCAACATAGTCCATATCACATAGACCATCGTTGAAAATAATAAACCAAGCATTGCTGGCTGACGATGTCGGGTTTTGGTTCTCTGACGTTTAGGATACTACCGATTTTACGGCTTGAGTACACGGGTTTCAAGCGAATTCCAATTTTATTGCTGAGGCATTGTAGTTGTTTCCTTGTGTTATCTGCGGATTTCAGTCTACCCAGCCAGCCAAATGAAAATTGCAGTGAAAGGGAGGAAAACATCACGATCCCTCTTCCATTCAAGGATCAGATATCCGCAGATAACACGGAAACAACCGTCAGTAACCTAACTACTGAACCGACGGTAAGAAAAGTTGTCACTAAACTCACGAGTTCGTTCACTTTCACAAAATTTTGATTAGTAGACAAAAAAAATTTTCAGTTGAAAGTGAATATATGAAAGATCATTTATGTGAACTGCGGATGAAAAACTTTATACATAGGATTTTGGAATGACGTACTTCTCGAAGACACCATTGAGAACTTTCTGAGACCAATCAAATTGATATTGAGAAGTCCATACAGTGAAGCATCAGCCCAGAGAGAAAGATACTCCGGATTTCAAGTGACGGGGAGGCGCGAAGGATTTTTGGGGATTGAAATTCACGAATTCGGAATTTTTTGGAGTAAGAAAATTTTGGCAAGTATTTTTTTTGGGTAGTTTGATTTTAGTAGGGATTTTGTTGGATAATAAAAAAAAGGGAAGATTCGCCGTACAAAAAATTTTTCACCAAACTGTTACGGATACATGTATGAAGTACACGTACACTTGTTGTTTTAAATTGCTCATCCTTTCTGCGCATAATGTTTTGCATCAGACCTTGGTAGCTTTTCTTTGAAACTTATCTGTTCAGGGAAATGAATGGTCGTTTTCTCCTAAACAAGAAAGGTGACCCCCAGTTTTTAATGCATAAATTTCAATGACATACGGTTAAGTACCATATATCGCAATTTTTAAGGAAAGTTAAGAATTCTGCTTTTAGATATTTTTATTTGAGTGCCGAAAATAACACGTGCCCCTGTTTTTTATTGCATTTTTTTAAAAAACATAAATACCAATTGGGCAAAATTTTAGAAAATTTTAAATAATCCTTCCTTTCCGGTAGAATCACCAATCAACAACAACAACAATTCATTTATTAACGTCAATGCCTGGGATAGGGTTGCCCGGCCCGTACATCCATGCCAGAGACTCATGTATAAAACGCATGACAGAGAAAGAAAAATGAAATACAAAACTTACTATGATTAAAACAATACTTATAGGAATTTAAAAAATAAAATACATGTAATAATAATAAATAAATAAATAAATAAATAAATAAATAAATAAAGCGTTAAGATAAACAGTAATTACATTTGCAGCTCGCCCTTAAGTACATAAAGTTAAATGTCCTCAGCTTCTTGCAAAAGTCTCTCAATTTAGTCGATTGCTTAATGTAAGAAGGTAGCCGATTCCACAAATGCGACATTTTATAAGTGAATTGAATTATAGTAGTAACGATTACAATAGGAGGGTTGAACAAGATTATGACCACTATTCCTTAAATTATAATAAGATTTACGATATTCGAAAGTTAGAGATATAATCAGGCCCATTTTCCTTGATACATTTAAAGATGAGTTATACATTTTTAAGATGAGGAAGTGGACTACAGTATTCAAGGTGTGGTAAGATATAAGAATTGTACAACGTTTGTGCGACATCAGCAGGCACCAACTTTTTTATTCGTCACAGAGCTCCAGTTTTGGCATAGACTTTCTTTAAAATGGCTGATATGTGATCTTTAAAGGAAAGCTTGTTGTCGATATGAACACCAAGAATGTTAAAAGCGGTCGTTTTAAAATCAAACAAATGAATCGCATTGCGCTACCTTCGCTCTTGAAACCGGTCACAATTTAAACATTAACCAGCTGCATGGGATTTTTTGAGATTCATTTTGGTTCAGGGGATATTTTTGGGTCTCGCTTCAAGCCCGAAGGATTTTTTTTTTGCATCTCCCCGCACCTCGCACCTCCCTGTCATTTGAAATTCGGAGACCCCCCCTCCCCCGGGAGCATCAGCCATACTTTGTCAACCTGAATGCCCTTTGACATAGTTACCCTAGTCAAACCAAGCTACAACTGAACCGACGGTAACCTTGGAAAGGTTTTAGCGGAAGCCGATGAGCTTGTAAAATACGCGTGAAGGATGAATACATGAGAGTGAAAATATGAAAAACAAATTCATATTTTCACTTTCATATATTCATCGTTTACGGGTATATTACGGACTCACGCAATGACCAGCTCCCAGTTGGCTTGATAGATCAGTTGGCAAGAACACTGCACTGGTATCGCAGGACCTTGAGCCTAGTTCGAAGTCCATTCAATCACAAATTTTTTCAGGATTTCTTTTCGCAACTGCTTAAGTCATGTACAGTACACGACTGTGATGGTCTTCTATGTGTAACAAAACTTCAAATTTCACTTCACAAAAATAATGAAGGAAAAACGTGGCTCACGGCTACGTAGCAGATCACATCCACGAAGAAAAAACACTAAGTTATTATAGGGAAAGTTTCAGGCCAAAAATAATGGCAATTTCCGGCTCAGGAAAGTCCCTTGTACCCCACTGTGGAAAAACAAGAGTTTTCCAACACCAGAATTCGTCACTTCAAGGTTTCAGCAGGATTTACTCGATACCGTATTTTTCAATTAAAATAAAATTTCTGCGTAAGCGTTTACCTGCTACTGCCAAAACGACACCGGCCAAAGCAAAAATGTTTGGCAATGACTTGTTCCGACTTGGCAATCCAGCCATGGCTTCCTAGAGAGTTCCGCCAAGAAAAAGAAAATATAACTATTCCAGTTAGTAAACAATACTCATGTTGATTATTTTCTCAAAGCAAGTACAGATTCTACGTTGTTTGGTTATGGAACATACCCAGAAATTATATCATCTAGTTCAGAGACCTTCACATTATGAAAAAAAAATAATGAAACGTAGTTGACGGCTCAAACCTTTTCTTGAACAGCAAATACGTGTCTTCAGTTCAAATGGCTGATTATTTGTCGATATATATAGGATGTGAAGTGAATTGTTCTTGTAGTAAGTTTTATATAAGACCCACCTGTTAAACCTCTTCAACCGTGAATTCTACCAATCACCTTCCCGTTCACTTTCGTGCTGGCATAAGCGAAGTGTCAAACGATTGACACACGATTGAACATTTGCTGATCAACAGATACATTGTGACTGCTGTTCAACCGTGTTGTACAGTGTAACTAATCATGCAAATTGAATGTTTAAATAGAGCTCACGATTTACTTCTCGGTTGAATGTTGTTGAACCGGACAAAGCCAGGCTACATTCTCCCAAATTTTTCACATACTGGGCACATCGTCTTTGGAAATTAGTTGAGCAACAAATGTCTCCACCATGCCGACCTTAAGCGTAACATTTTGTGATGACAAACAAGTGAGTTTGTATAAACTTAGCTATTTTGTCACTAACGGAAAACATAAAACTTTTACAAACTAGAGGTAGGGCAATCACAGAAAAAGTAAAATGTTCGCGTTTCCGTGTCAGCGTGAACATGTGCTGGTGCCTTAGCTGTCGTCAGAAAACACCTGTCAAACGATAACCCTACCAAGAAAAGGATTGGACACGAGTCAGCTGGTCAGCGATTTTCAGAAAATAATACAGAAACTCAGCAGAAGCCGCCCTCATCATCGTACAATACTAGCCAGGCTTCTAGCTATAGCCGCTTGACTGACGTCATATGCTATGAGCTGCGCGCGAACTCGCTCCTGAAGTACCCTGGCTTCCGTGGGTCGAGACAGCACAATATTTCGAACATTCATAGCGTGAACGCAACATATTAGCAACGAATCATGGATGCATATGCCCTGCATTTTCAACACGTTACACTAAAACTGTGGGTGTAGGTTTCTTACCGGTATTTTGAGGTCCTCCAAATCTGAATTAGCATGTGAAGGTTTTATAAAACAGAGCAAACGTGAAAATGCAGTTCCTCGATTAAAGCAATCGTCGCCTGGTGATTTCAAAACAGATCGACAGGTTTTGTTTTGTTTTTTTCTGCCAGGCCTCCTTGTTCACCTCCCAGCGCCTCGCTGTGGGCATGGGGTGATTGAGAAAAGGCCCTCTCCTCAACGAGAGATCCTACCTTTTACTGCAAAAACACGTCTATTCAAGCCAAACAAGTTTCTTTGGTAGGTGTACCATTTTACCCAAGCAGTGCCAAAATATTCTATTCAGAAAAAAATAGGCTTTAGAAAACTAAAATGACTTTGAAAATGTCTATTTTCGATAGAAGAAAACGATTTTCAAGTTTGGAGGGGACGATGCCTAAACGGAGGAAAAAAGTCCCATTTGGAAAAATTTATGCGCACACGAAAATCATGAATTAAAGGATTTAAGTCACGGGGAGTTTGCTGGCATTTTGTCAAAACTGTGCTAAAATTATGATTAAGTACCTTCGTTCAAGCTCAAAATGCTCCTATAACATCAAAAAGAAGGTACCAAGTGAATTACAAACAATTAAACATGGTGGGTCACAGTTTTTGTGCGGACGCAGTACGGACCTATGCGTCTTTCAGACTCTGTTTGTTTGTTTGAGTTTGGTACGGGTTCCTGAGTCAAGAGTAACTCGGGGCAGCGGTTTCCTTGGGGGTGGGCAGGCTTATTCAGGGGGGAGGTGCAAGGAAGGGTGTTGCAAGGAAGGGTGTGGTTCTCAGAAACCACGGGCTTTTTGGTCAGCGGCTTAGTGCCATGGTAACGAATCCGCTGGTCAAAGAATTCTTGAAAAGCTGGAGGGTTCTGTTTTCTTTTTTATTCCTGAAAATGCTGGCACAAGCTAAGGAGCTTACGCAGCGTGAGTACGATATTGCGTTCTCCTGTTTCTGCTTCATGTTTACTATAAATGTTAATAATAAATAAATGAAATAATGGTTTTCTTATTTTACTTTTGTTTGCTCAATTTTATGGTTTGATTTCCGACGTATTTTTGGTTGTTTGATTATAAAACTGCTGGTCAACTTGGCTGTGTAAGCGTAAGATTGCGTGCTTTTTGTTTAATCATAGGGCTATTCCATTTAATATTCGCACCCCCCCCCCGGTTGAGGACTGACCTTTCCCTCTTCCTAAAGAATTCCGTTAAAAAGTGTTACCCCCTGAAGACTTCCTTAAAAAATGGGTTTACCCCTGAAGAATTTCACAAAAAAAGTATTTACCCCTGAAGAATTCCATGAATTCTCTGTTTACCCCTGAAGATTTCCACTTATAATATGGGTTTTGCCCCTAAAGAATTCCTCAGCTTCTGGCCTTTACCCCTGAAGAATTCCACTGTTCCTCAACCGGGGGGTAGTGTATCGTCTTAAGTTCTGATTAAGTTCTGACACGTTTCGCTCGTTGTTGATACGACTGATCGGTGCGTATTATTGTTTCAAAAACTTTGTATGGCACGTTTCATGTTCATCATTTATTGGAAAGGGGCTTAATTTCCGAAAGCACCAAATAAATAACCAACCAAGATGAAACAAAAGTAGCTTTGATTTTTGGAAAGAGCAATAAACTTATTACTTTTTCATATCAGAAAATGAGAAAACTGAACTTAATGCGCCGATCAATTCGAAAGTTTAACATCCCCCCCGGGCAACCCCCCGGGCATTTGAACTTTTGAAGATTGGCTTGTTCAAATTCCCTCCCCTCGGGGCAAAAAAGCCGTTCAAATGCCCCACCAATTAGACCTGAACTACCTCTCCTCAAAGACAAATTTCGTCTTCAATCAAACATTTTACACGCCTTCCAGAGAGAGATAGGCCGTAATGACATCTTCAAACTTCTTTTAAAGACCCTTTTGAAAGAGTTATTCACTAACAAAGGCGAAATTCTATCTTGTAAATCCGTCAAACCCTGCAAAAACCGAAAAAACTCTCGAGCGTTTTACGTCAGAACAAGAAATAAATCCGGTTCAAATTTCCCACCCTCCCAACGCAACGTTCAAATTCCCCCCTCCCCGGACACGATGCACAGTCAAATGCCCGGGTCATGCCCGGGGGGGGATGTTGAAGTTTCGAATTGATCGGCGCATAACGCGAACATGAATGTGTTGATTGGCATAATGCCATTATGTGGTGATGATTCGTGCACTTCGCGAGGGACTTCAGTTTTCCGCTTACATTCAGTAATCCTAAAGTTAGCTAAGAACGTACTCTATTTATGAAGAAACAACACTATGCTGTTCGGAAGCTCAACATTTCAACTAGCGACGACAAAGCAAAAATGAATTACCTACAGCACGTTCGCGTGAATAAAATCACGCAATCATTTTGACAGATCTAACAGGCTGTCACCTTTCAGTACTTACATGACCCCAGCCAAGAGTCACACAAAGCATTGACTCATTGCAGTGGTTTTCTTTCCGTTTAGCGTGGTCAGAATTTATTTTTATTTCAAATTTGCTTCATTAATTTTTTACATGGGTAACTCATTTTGAACTTTATCTTTTATTAGGAAATGCGTTTTTTTAACTAACTTGAATTGACTAAGAGGCCCCCTTTCCATTGCTCGATCACTGAGTCGAATTATGACAAGCAAATCGCGTTTTAAAAACACTCATGTGCACAATGCGGTAACAGTCGGCTAAACACCGATTGAAAACATTTATATATCAGTTTCAGACGTCCGCACATGCCCGCAATGCGCGGGCCGTTTATTTCAAGTTGTAGTTCATTTCCATCCTGGCCATCTTTGACCAATTAAAGGCTTCTGTTAATAGTTTCACTGTATTGGTATAGTGTCCTGCAACAAAAAAATGGACTGGACTGGACTGGACTAAAAATAGCTGACATAGTCCCTTAAAACGTTTCTGCATATCCTTACTTTCACAGCGGTCAAACGTATGACGAGTACGCAGTCCCCCAAAGAAAAATATTCTCGAAAATACAGACGAATGTGGAAAGATTCACTTTAACCGCAAAACTTAACACCGTTTCTGAAAACTTAAGCTTTCTACATTGAGTATGCACAAGTAACTATCATACACAAGGTTGGCCGGCATGAAATTCGGTTTGCCGGAAAATGTTGTGCGTCGTTTTCATACGAACTTCGCGCTTGTAAACGATTGCTTCAAGACTCTGAAAGACCGGAAGTGACGTATTTTTGCGCCTGACCGCTGTGAAATCCTTGATGCACACGTAATTTACGTGGCAATTTTACAGCGGCCAAACGCAAGAAGCTACGTCACTTCCGTCTTTCAGAGCTTTGAAGTTTGAAACAGGAAAAAAGTAGAACGAGAGAATTAGCTTTCAATGGATAACACTGGCGAGCGCCACGCCATCAATAATAACCGTATGGAGCCACCTTAATTCCTCTACCCACGGTTCATATAGATAATTTATTTCATACACTGCATGATATATAGCGTATAATTTTGTTATTGATATTTGTCTAATTCTCTCAATATTGTTTCTTTCCTTTCAGTATGTTACTTCCCAGCTATAAATATAGTCCTCAAATATGTACAAATACCGTATGTAATACCTTTTTTCTGCATGTGCCCACTGCTTTTATTGTCCCGTATGTTTCATTCCGTTATTTCGCGCAAAAATTCATCCACTAAAAGAAAATACAACGGTATCATTCCCCTTACGTGCCAGGAAGAAAACTACTCTACTTTAAGTCACCATTGTGCTGATTATTGACAATACCCCTCTGTAACTGAACTGGTAGCTTTGCCCTTTCTCTATCACAGTTCGTGACCCATCCAACATTTCAAAAACTTTACCAGCCAAAATTTTACCGGCAACAATTTCGCAAACTGGAAGGCCGGTAAAATTGTTTTTCGCAAATTCTTAACAGCCTACAGAAATAGAAAAAGCATTAGAGTGTTACTGTATTTTGATCATTTTCGTTTCGATCTGAGTTAATTTTGTCATTGGAATAATGACTTCTCAGATGCTTAGTTAAGTAACAAGACTGTCTAAAACACTTGTGACAACGATGACATTGGTAAGGTCTCTCTCCAGTGTGTGTACGCACGTGAATCTTAAGATGGCTTGACTGACCAAACTTCTTAGAACACTGCGGGCACTGAAAGGGCTTTTCACCAGTATGGGTCCGCATATGCGTGCTCAGAGCTGACGAGTGAGAAAACCCCTTGGCGCAAAACCCACACTGAAATGGTTTTTCTCCATTATGAATTCGCAGATGCAAGGTCAGGTGGCTCGACTGGCCGAATGTCTTGGGGCACTGGGGGCACTTATATGGCTTTTCACCAGTATGAACGCGCATGTGAGTGGTCAGGTGACTTGACTGGTTGAAGGATTTGTGACAATGTGAACATGAGAATGGCTTCTCCCCAGTATGAGTTCTGAGGTGTGTCGTCAGAGAGGTGGAAGATGAATATTCCTTTGAACACACAGGGCACTTGAGAGGATCGATTTCTGGATGGCTGCGAAGGTGTGAAGCAAGTTTACTTGGACAGGAAAACTGTTCATGGCACTGCGGACACTGCAGTATGTGATCCTGCTGTTGCTGAACAATACTTTCCTGTGACCGCACACTGATCTCCATGTCTGTGTTCACCGAAACGCTACCTAAGACAGCCAAAATATAATCAAAGACAAATCATGTCGCTATAAAAGATTGGGTATAAAAGAGGCAAGCAGACACGTAAAAGATATTCAGTTTGTCTACACACCGATTCAGGCTATTACCGGAAAGTGCACAAAAGTAAATCCATTGTTAAACAGTCGCTTCTTTCTTAAAGGGACTACGTCACGAGGATTTTGCTATTTTAGGTCAATTCTGTGCTTTCATTACTTAGTGCCTTTACTCGTACACAAAAAAATGCTCCTACAAAACTACGAGGAAGATATTAAATGAATTTTGTCAGGGAGCTAACCAAAATAAATTTTTTGGTGATTTTTGAAGACATAGCATCAAAACTTGAAAAAATTGGCCCAATTTTTTCAAGTTTCAATCCATCTCCATCCTTGCCATCGGTAGCAACAGAGGACAGGAAACAGTTTCAGTGGCGTAAGATAGTCTTTATTAACAAAGCTAGACCATCATTTTTGGAGTTCAATTGATGCCAAGACACTTTTTGGCTTTTTAAAAAGATACTAAAATAGCGTGACATAGCCCCTTTAAGAAATTCGCGGAGGGATGTTCGAATTCTTAAAAACGCGGATATTTGCGAGGCGCGAAGCGCTCGAAGCGTGGAGTATCGCGCACGTTTCAACTCTCTATGAATCTTGTCCAGAATCTATCTTTTAAAAAATTTGGGCACTTAAGGAACTTTATAACAACATTAAAAACACACACAAATTTACGACAATTGTCACAACAAAAAAGCAATTGACAACATCATGAAAATAAACATTCACAACGGTTTGCAATACAAAGGACTAGAATGAAATTTTTACACGTTACTTCAAAAGACTTTTTTTTCTTTTTGTCCATTTCTCGAGAGGGTAAAAAGTTGTATTTTACTCAGATATTAGCAGTGGTAACAGTTTTGAAAAAATACTGAAATTTCCCAAGCTGTCAGGGGAAATAATTAAACTTTACCATGAAAGGTGTGACTCAACAGACCCCATTACCTGCTGGAAGCTTACCTCCTGAATGTGAACATGTAGCTCCGTTCTCAAGACAGTCAATATTAGACGTTTTCTGGAAAAAAAGAAAGAATGTCATTTCTCAGGTAATACCATTCACGACATTTTTTTTTTGCAAAGTAGGTTAAAGTAATGCAAATACGTGTCCACACACACAGTGCAACGTATTTGTGTTCACACCTCTAGATCAATCAGAGCCACTGATGAACATATTAGACACACATATTAATTATAGATAAGATGTCACCCTTTAATTGCTTTTTTTTGTTGTGGATTCTCGATGTTGAAATATCACACTTGTATGACTACATTAATATTGTAAGTTGTAGGTGCATTTTATCACTTTCTGTGAAATCAATACCAAAATGTCAATTCCAAAATCCCCCAAAATCAAATATACAATGCTACTGCCATAATACTCTGTTAGCAAAAATCCCAAGATGATAAGGAGGGCACAATAGATACCAACTAGAAAGGAAGGGAGCCAGGGAGCGAGGTGGAAGACTGGAATACACTGTACAAAGCAATTTCTTCCCCTGAATGGAATGTGCCTCAGGTTTTTCATAAGACACGTTGACATGAAAATTTTCAAACAAGATTCTCACAATATTTGAAATGGTGAAACACTGATGCAAGACACCACAGCCTGAGGCTTTAAGGGGGCTTTAAATAGGCAGCAGACAGTTTCATATAAGCTGCAGCTCTAGAGGTTGATTGAAAATGTTAGTTACTTACACACTCAGCTGGAATGCCCACTGTTATTCCATGCTCAGTACTGTCAAGCTCTGAATGACTCCTTTTGTCTTCTTTCTTGAAAGTAGGAACAACACACTTTGTGTTTAAACTGTGTTTTTGCTGTGTAAGTATTGCTTCTTGAGATAACAATACCTGTGGGAAAGATGGCAGAATTCTTGTGCCCTCTTGTTTATATTGTTCCTGTAAAGTAGAGGGGACTTTAGTTTTCAGCTTGCTTAGAATAAACAACCAGGTCACAGGCCTTTTGTCAACCTTTCTAGAAAAAGAAAAGTTCAGGTAAAAACATCTGTATGCATAAATCGACCATGTTAAACATTGATTGCTCTTGTACGTGGTAGCCTTGAGTGACAAGCAGTTAACCCACAATGAACACATCATCTGAAAGGACAACAATTACTGTAGAATTCAATTATCTTAAAGTTTACGATTTTCAATAAAGTAAATCTTCGCAAATTTACTATTGGAAAAGCCATAGTCACCACTCCTTAATTTGGTCCATTACAGCACACAGAATATCAGAGCTGAGACATGATTAACAACAGAAATTTTTAATCACATTTTCCCTTAAAATGTTGCCTGAGTTTCTCAATTGCCTTTATTGTTTCTGTACCCTTCTACAAAAAAGGTCATAACTTTAAAATGGAAGGGAAATTTAAAAAAAAATTCTGATACCATTTTTTAATAGTCTCCTACGCAGCTGTTTTTAGTGTCATCAGGTAATGCTCCGCAAGGAGCCCTAAAACTTTCCAATCAATTTGAGTACATAAATGAGTACAAAAGTACACAAATGAATTTCAAACGTTCACCCTTATGCATGCTTCGAAATTTTGCGTAGAGTGATAAACTTCGATTTCCTTGATACTACACCGCCTTTTCAACATACGACCAAGGTTTGTTTTCTGATTGGTTTCGTAGCAACAGCTGTCACCATAGCAATGGTAATGGATAACCCCAACCTCGTCCCCAGGGTCTTCTCCTCGTTCAAAATGGCAGGTGGAGAAACCCCTGGCCAAGGCTGCCAAAATGGCTCCAAAAATTTGTTAGAATTTTGCCACGTAAACACTTTGAAATGTCTTCGTTTTGTTTGAACAATGGTTTCAGATTGCAAAAAAAAAACAAACAAGGCCACCAGAAGCTGGAACCAACCTCTGAAAAAGGCATTTCATCATGTGTCACGTGACAAAATACTCCATGATTCTTGGAGTATTTCAGCAGCCTTGGCCAGGGGTTTCTCCGACTGCCATTTTAATTGAGGAGAAGGCCCTGGGACCGAGGTTGGGACAACCCGTCATTTTAAATAATGTCGTATATCTCAAACACTAGTCTGACACTTTACGACGAAACTTGAACTATTTGAACTACTCAACCTACACAACTTTATGCCAAATTAGGGAAAAATCTGTAAGAGCGTTTTCAAGTAAATCATGATTCATTTTTTCGGGCTGATTTTGGTCATTCCTGCAATTTTCTACAGTATTTCAAGAAAGATAAAACTTAACACTTTCTCTTTTCAGTTGTGAACTTCTTAGATGGCTGCAATTTTAAGATATTTATAGCAGAGCCCACGCGCTAGCGGAGCACATTATTGCTAAGCAAATTCGGTAACCTATCAAGCCAAGAAATTTTGGTAGTGACGTAATAGTCACATGACAGTCCGTCCGAACGTCCATCCACACCACAGGGTCACCAATATGAGGTGATAACCCTGTACTGTATCCCGCGTTTTTAGCGCGAAATCGCACGGTGACCCGTGTAGTAGCAAAACAAGCAATTCATGGAAAAAAAAGTTCAAAACTAAAGAATACTCAGTTGTCTTTTTGGTGGAAGGCGAAAAGTTCAATTTAGGCCAGAAATTTAGGCGAAAAAGTTCAGGCGAAAAGTTTAAATTTGCCTTAGGACTTCATCTTTGTTGTTGGTTCTGCTGTGAAATCGGTCAGCATTTCGCAGCGGTTTCGACACCAAATATAGCAGAGCTAGTACCTTCTCATTTTTCTGTCCACAATCATGGTATTTGTGGGGTCCAAACAAATTTTGCCAGGAAAACCCAGCATTTTCATGTTGATAGGCAGCTTGTCACAGAAAAAGAAATAAGTAGTAAAATTATTAGCAACGAAAAATACTGTTAGAACTCGTGGCCCAGTGGACTAAGCGCTGGCTTATGACGGCACCAAACTGAGTTCGGGGACATCAATTTTTTCTTCTTATCTTTTTTCCTTTTTTTATTTAACGACTTGAATGAGAGTATTTTCACAAATTAATGTGTCAGCAAAAAATAAATAAATAAATAAAAAATAAACAAATAATCAAAAACAAAAACAAAAACAAAAGGGGAGCTCTGCTTTTAGGCTAAATCTATATAATTCTTATTTAAAAACTGCTAAAATGCAGCACAAATGAGTCAAAAAGTTCCTAATTTGCATAAATATAAATATTTATAAACTGCCCTTACAGATATCTCTTTTAAAAAGATTGCCGTTAGAATAATAATTCTCTTTGATGTTCCAGTACGTTTAAGGCTGAATAAACATTTCTGTTATTAGATACGAAGGCTGAATCTCAGTCAAATTTCAGGACACTCTGTTGCTTACAAACTGTTGCTCGTTAAAAATTAATAACGACTGAAACCTGACCAAGATTCAGCCTTCTTATCTAATAACCGAAATGTTTATTCAGCCTAAAACTTGCTGGAACATCAAAAAGAATTATTATTCTAATGGCAATCAATTTAAGAGAAAAATCTGTAAGGGCAGTTTAGAAATATTTCTATTTATGCAAATTACGAACTTTTGGACTGATTTTTGCTGCATTTTAGCAGTTTTTGTGACGAAAGGCCTTATGGGGCCTCTCGTCACTATGTCATCGGCTATGAGTGAGTGTCTGTAACCAATTGGAAGTAATTTCGGATTACGAGCCCGTACGAAATCGTCTACGAAATCCCCACGACTGAAATTTACGAGGAAAAATCGATGTGACCTGACCATGTGCGTTCTATTTTCTCAACTCATCAGCGACGTGTTTGTGCTTTCGAAGGTGAGTTGTTCTTCTTTTATCACAATACAATGTATTCAAACTCTTTTGTGTCTAGGTGAGTTGTTCTTCTTTTATCACAATACAATGTATTCAAACTCTTTTGTGTCTAGAACTAGGCACAACTTTCTATGCATTTGCAGTCAAATTTGTATTTCTAAAGAATATTTCAGATTTTGGGGCGCTTTATGTGGTTTGTTTGCCAACAAAAGTCCGATTACTTCGCTTGGCTTATTACACAAGACCAGTGCTGGCCGTATGGCGTTCTTCAATTCCCTTAGGGGAACAAATAAACCCAGAAATGGGGCTCAAAATCTCCTTCGGGAGACTCAAACTTCCCTTCGGGGAACTAGTAATCACAGCAATGTGATCTTAACTCTGCTTCGGCAGACTCAAACTTCCCTTCGGGGAACTAGGATGATGATTTAACATGTAATATGATCATGCTTATGTTTGTCAGAAAACAAGGGATGAAAATGGAACATTAATAAAGCTACAATACCTGTGCTATAATGTCTAAATAACTACCATATTCATTTTACTCTGATGATCAACAACATTTTTGAGGATCGTACATGTCTTGAATTCCTTTTAGGTCATTGTATTTTGAAATTGTAAGATTAATCTTGTGTACTCAGCAATCAGTTTTATATGCAATAATTCAATCATAATTCTCTGCAGTATAGTAATCTATTTTTCTAAAGTAAGTATTTCTTCATACTTAAATTATAATCACCACATACAATTTTATTTTTTTACATAACATCTCATTTATTAATTATTTTTTTCTTTCAGGTTTGCTCTCTATTAGTTTGACTATCAGTGAACTACAGGAAACCAACTACAATACTTAATCGTGGAATCAAACACCAGGTATGGAAATTTGAACAACCTAAACACTAATCATATCGATCTTAAAATTCAATCTTATGACTGAACTTTCAAATACAAGCAGTATCTTTATCAACAGTCACATAAACAAATGATCTTATACACACTACTCAAGAACAACAATCAACATCTTTCTCATTAAATTTTTTTTCCCTCCAGTAAGAACATGTCAAAAGATAATCCAGGTAAAAATTTAACATACCATTTCACTGTTTATATTCATAATTTATAACTGTTTCCTCTATTTACTCAAAAATATGCTTTGTCAAGGAATATATTACATGTCTATTTATTCTAATATTATATTCAATTATTTCTGTTTAGATACATCATCTATTGAAGGATATGTACACCTATTAAGCGATGTACAATCTGCTTCAAACTCGACATCAAGCTATTTTGATTTTAAAATCCAGACATCTGATACTGAAGCAGCACGTGCAGTTTGCTATTCACCTAAAAAAAGAGTCAACCTGCAACAAGCGTACGTCAACAAATCTCCTATCAAGATCACTGGAGTTAAGAAGGCCACCAAGAGGTATCATAGTGGAGGTTCTGATGAATTTACCATCACTAAAAATGCCAAAATTGCACCTTGTTCATTGCCATTTGAATACAATGATGAAATGAACAACAGACTCTGCACAATAGAAGAAGCACTGTCAAAAGATGTGTATGAGCGAGTAGACATCAAAGGCAAAGTATATCAAAAAGATGATGTGAAGGAAAAGATTCTAATAAAAGAAAAGCCAAAATATAAAGTTGATGCCTTTATTGCAGACCAAACAGAAACCATTAAGATAGTACTTTGGGAAGATATCATAAGCAAAGTAAACATTGGCAAAACATACCACTTCAAAAACTTGACGGTGCGCATCTTTGATGATGCGAAGTTTCTTAACACCAATGAGTTCACTATCATTGAGGAAATTGAAGATATGCCAGATGTCAATTTCAATACCCCTGAAATGCAGGAAAAGATTCTCCATGGAAGAGTTATAAGTGCCCTAATCAAACGGTTGTCATCATGCATAGTATGCAATGCATCATTAAAAGAAATATCAAAAGAAGAAAATGAAATAACATGTAACAAATGTGGAATGACCACTTTGGCATCTGCTTGTGATGCCAAGGTGGTTGCCCAGCTTGTTGTCAAAACTGCAGATAAAAAAATTCTCAAATTTACATCTTTTAATGATGGCATTCAAAGTGTGTTGGATTTAAATAATTGCCAAGATTCATTGCTGACTTACGGAAGAAAATTTTTGATTCAGGCGTAATGAAAATGATTATCGATAAAGCCAGTCAAGTCATTGCACAATTTTTGCCTGAACATGATTAAGACAGAATTTTCTATGTATAATAAAAAGAACTTTCAACTTACAATAGAAAGAACTTTCATCGTTTATTGATATTATTGTATTATTCAAAAAAGTTTATATTCATTACTATCTTAGGAATCGTCCACACTGATAAGTTTTCATAGCCCTTTTTTTGTTCTTTGTCCTCAAGGGAATGAAAAACAATACAAAACCGCTAGGAAAACGTATCAGTGTGGACGACGCCTTAGTAAACATCGTTTATTGATATACTGTTTTATATCATCTACATAGTTGAAATTGTTTATTGATATATTGTTTTATAAATCGATGATAGATTATGTTGATTCTCTAACTATTGTTATCAACACTATTTAGTAACTTAGTAATATTTGTTGGATGAATTTAGTGCGTTCACTCTAGACATCATTGCATAAAAGCGTGAAACACTTAATTTACATAACAACAATGACTGTCAGAAGAATTTTTCCATGCATGAGTATCTAGTCAGCTCATTAAACTGGTCCGTCCTTTTTAAGATGGAATTACAAGGTCCTAATTATCTTCATTTACTATCTCTATTTCGCAAATAATATAAAGGAGACTTCAAATTACACTCTGTCTTATGTCCTATTCTAGATCTCTATGTTCCTATTAAATCTCTTATGCCTGAGTCACATGCAGTCCTCGACTGCGTATTTTTAGATATAAATATCTTAAAATCGCAGCCACCTAGGAAGCTCAATTTAGAATGTTTTGCTATCACAAAAGAGCTTTCAACTGAAAGAGAGTTTTATCAGTTTTGTCTTTCTTGAAATACTGGAGAAAATTGCAGAAATGACCAAAATCAGCCCGCAAAAAATGAATCATGATTTATTTGAAAATGCTCTTACAGATTTTTCTCTAATTTCCCATACAAGTTGTGTAGGTTGAGTAGTTCAAATACATGTAGTTCAAGTTTCGTCACAAAGTGTCTGACTAGTTTTTGAGATATTCAACATTATTTAAAATTATGGGTTGTCCATTACATTGCTATGGTGACAGCTGTTGCTAGGAAACCAATGAAAAAAAACTTTGGTCATATGTTGAAAAGGTGGTGTAGTATCAAGGAAATCGAAGTTTATCTTCTATGCAAAATTTTGTTTTCAAAAGATACACTCCAAGGTGAAAAAAACTGTCGTGAGCCTCCTTAAGCTACCACTTGCCCATCCCCTGGAAGGAAAACTTGGCTGCTAAGGGGCTGCAAACCAGTCATAACAAAACTGAGCCAAAGAAAAAGAGCAATATAGGCAGCAGAAATGAAATGGCATTAACAAAACCTTAAAAACTCAACTTAACTTTAAAATATGTAAAAAAAAAACCTATGTCTGATTAAGTATGTTTAGAGCTAACATCATGAGACCTTCTGTAATCAAGCCAGCAGAATAACATTTACAAACCTTATTAAGTTGACTTTGCCATTTACACTCTCCTGTAACTGGATTTATGTAATAAAGAATTTTTCCAGTCTTTGTTGTATGTGGGATCCATTCAGATCTATCCATGGTACACGAGTGACAAAACGCAGCCTGTCAAAAAAATGCTTCTCAGTTCTCAAGAAATAATACTATGTTGAATCACACCCCCATTCAACATTAATTATAACATTATATGTATCTACAAAACAATTAACAATGTTGAGAACTGTTTCTGTTGAAAGCTATAATTTACCTACCAAGGAGGTAGGGTAACACTAGTACTAGGGCTACCCTAGCTGTCCAATGTTTCTTCCTTTTTTAAATTCACTGCCATGCTTACAAGGCAGCTAGGGTTACCCTATTGTAGGATTACCCTACCTACTTACTAAGGTTACCCTAGCAGGCATTAAAACGTTTCCTTTGTAAACACTTAAAGAACAGTATTGTGCAAAAGTAATGCAAACAAAATTCAACGAATTTTGGGAATATTAGACGAAAATAAGCGAACTTTTGTTTGGAACAATTTTTCAACGATATTTCGGGAGACCTATTGTTTGCGTGACGACATTTCACTGCACGCTGCGATATTTTGAGCGAAATTTTGTAGTAATTTTCGTTTGTAGTAAGTGATTTTCCACTTGCTGTGAAGGACTCATCTTGTTTTGTTTTGTTTCGTTCCCATGTAAGCAGTCATGCGACGAGACGTAAACATGTTGGAAACTAATTAATAAGCTCACTTTGTAAAAACGAAGTCAATGACACCTTGAATACAAGTTTCACATTATGGAAATGAAACTTACCTGTTCATGGCCTCCTGTAGAAAGTCGAACTGAAATTCACTACACACTGACATGACTTCCGGTGACATTATTTATTTTTCAAGAGATATAACTCCTTGCGTTGAATCTCGAATGCGGTGGCTTTGTCACGGCCACATGAGTACTTGCCCGATGTTGTCAATCATACTTTCATTTACATTTTTTTGGTTTTAATTTTTAGCGCGCAATAGACAGTCTTCCTTTACGTTGAATTGCGAGATTTCTAATGTTGAATTGCGAGACTCAGCAAAAAAGTTGTTTTTAATAGTCACGGGAAATCAACCTCAATTCTTAATTGTATTTCATCGATGAAGGGTCGCTTTAAGACCAGTTTCTTGGTGCACGTGAGTCACAATCAAACAAATGAATTGTTTTATCGTTAGACATCTTCGCAATGATTTGTTGTTTATCTGGTTTAAAGCATTTTTATTAGCGAAAAGGAGGTCTACATTTCTCATTTCCCAGCCCAAATCTTGCCCAAATCCCAGCTCCCAGTCCAAGTTTTACCACAAGTCCCATTCCCAGTGCCACAAATCCCAAATTCCAATGCATCTAAAACATTTCCACCTGATCTTACATTCGTAGAGCAAATGGTGCCTTTCTAGGATTCCCCAGCTCGACAAAGTCAATGCAAAATACCTCCAATGTAAAATCCTCAAATCCTCGCTTCCTACTAGATTCCTCGATCCCTGATGTATGGTTTTCTTGAATTCTTCCGGAGTGCAATCCAATGAAATTTCCAGCTTATAGTTTTCTGTGTGGCAACATTGTTAGACGAAACGTATTTGATTTCAACAATTACAGTCCGCATGGCACCCTCATTTGTATCCACCATTTTAAATACAGTCGAAGCTCTCCTAAGCAACCACCTCGGTAATTCAGAAAAATAGTTGCAACTAAAGCTGATTGCTTATCAGAATGGGCTCTTGTAAGCAACCACGAGGTAAAACAACAGAGGACGGCTGCTTACGAAAGCTGTTAGTATAAAGCTTGGCATCTGTTGATGGTTATTAATAGTATTGTAGGGCTCAATAATATAAATAGTTTTTATTACCTATGACAGAAGAGGTGTGTGTATGTACTAGTCGAGGATGTTATGTATTACTCTAAATTTGATCAAGAATGATGTCTTAAAGTGTTGACTGAGTGGTCGCATACAAAATGTACAAGAACTTAGAGACAAAGCAAATGACCAGTCGGTAATCCACAAAAGTGGTTGCAGTCGATTACAGAGTGGTCGCTTACGAGAGCTTTTAATTACAGAGTTTAAGTGGAAATTTACTCGCAATGCTGGTCATAACTAGAGCTGGTCACTTACGAGGCCTTACGAGAGTGGTTGCAAGCAGAGCTTCGACCGTAAGCTAATCGAGCACATGGTTTGACCTGTTAGGCGCATACTCATAGTAGGAATGTCTTCTGCTGTGCAACCAAATTGCTGATTTCAGTCTGAAATGCAGTTTAAAATCAGCACTAAAGTCAGGTGCAACTACAATGGTTTGACATCTGTTGATTTGCAAATATTTTTAGGTCTTCTTTAGGACTATTTTGTTGCATTTTTGTGCATTAAGAGACTTAACAAGAGTTTCAAATGATCTGTGGACTCTATAGGACATCTTTCCCATTCCCATTATACGATACTCTTTTCCCAGTCCTAGTTGCCAAATCCCAGCCCCAGTGCCTCCAATCCCGTTTTCCCAGTGTTAAATAGGCAAATCCCATCTCCCATTTTACCCCTTCAGGGCGCTCTTTAATACTAGGGAAACAATGATATATGACACAACTGGTGACTTGTGTGGTGCTAATAATCGTAAATCTTACTTTCAGTTTGTCCTTGGCCTATTGACTTATTGGTCACAAGTGACCATGAAATAAAAATCTGTATGCGCCATATTATGGACTCATTAACGACAAACTATAAACTTGTATGGAAAATAACTAAAAATACTTACTCTGAAGACGATGGACCTGTATACTTGAAAGTACAGGATCCAGATGCTGTCTAACGTTTGCAGGGATGGCGTTTCGGTTTGGCTCCTTTTACAAAAAGAGGCCAAGCGGCGAATTCTCTCCAGCGTTGATTTAATTGTTCCACCGTCTGTCAGCCATCTTTTCTTGTCTCATCGGCTATGAGACCGCTCTCCAAATGAACAGCGGCAATTCACTTTTTAAATAAACGGCCTTATGTATGGAGACACATTTTGTACCGTAACACTAAACGGCACATGCAACTTGGCAGCTGTAGAATGGGTTTAACAGAAATAATAAATTATACAAGTGCTAGGAGCATTTAACAAAGTCTCAACGCTCTTACAAGTAATCATAAAGAAATATAAAAAATGAAACTTTATAATAATGCAGTACAACTTGTAAAAACTACTATAAAGTTAGACATAGACATAAAAATGAAAAAGAACATGGCTAAAAAAGATAGGTTTTTAGTTGGGACCAGAAACTCATAAGGAGTTGAAACGTGTAACTCGTGGTTCGATGCTCGTAAATATCCATTTTTTCTAAGTACCATATTTGGAAACCCCTCGCTCCAGTCCACGCACGAGTTTAAGGCGCCAAAACCTTGCGAAGTGCTGCAGCGTTTCTTTGCAAACCTGAATGGATCAATGAAACTGCTCCGAAGTCAGTCAAGTCAACGTCCGGGAAAAAGTTTTTCGCAAAAGTCGTACAATTATTGGCTCTAAAATGTGGTACAGGTTTGATGTTTCCTGAAAAAAATTGTTGTATTCATTGCCCAAAGCGGACTGAAGCTGTAGGATTTTAACATTGTAGATGGAGAGTTGAAACGAACCGTGACAAAACGTAGTGGTTCCAGGTTCAGAGGCTGCGGACGGGATGTGGCAAAAAAACATGTTTTAAAACAATGAATCAAACAACTGGGAAAGCGATCATTCAACTTTAATATTTTGCATTACGTTCTCTTTATTTGAACATTTGGAGCTGCTGGAACTCAGAGCTACATCGACTGCAGGTAAAACGATGTTATTTTTGTAGTAAGCTTATATAGCCGAAGAAAAAGTCGTCCTTTCTTATTCAAACAAAGTTTATAAACTGGAAAGACCACAGCGACAAGGCGTTGAGAGTTGCCGGATCTTAAGTAGACCTGGATCAGTAAAACATTTGAAGTAAAAAAATATACGGAACGACTGATCCTTACGGCAGTTAAAGAAACGAAGACACAGAAGACGAAATACGTAAAGCAAAAAAATGTATGAAACAAAAAAATTGCCCGGTTTGCAAAACAAACCTTCTTCAGGGGCTACAAAAGTAGAATGAGTAAATACGTTACAGGACCGTTAACATAAAAGTTTAAAAATTTAAAATAAATGAATATAATAGGTTGGTAGTTGAACAAGAAGTGTCATTAATGTAGCTCATCACGTCTGTTTAATCCTTGCGGCTCAAGTGTCTTGGCCTTGTCAATTAAGTGTGCCTCACGTACTTTTCTTACGGAGTCGCGGTTAGTATGTATTAGTTCCAAGGGAATGAGACGGATGTCGTTGACGGAGTGCCCGGGTAAGTTGAAATGTTCCGAAACAGGGTTTGGGTTAGCAAGCTGTTGATGATTTTGGACGGAACGACGATGTTCGCCAAAGCGTTCGTGAAGATGTCGTTTAGTCTCCCCAATGTATTGGCAAGGCAAGTTACGTGTAGCGCATTTTTTACATTCAATTAAATAAATAAGGTTTTTAGATTTACAAGTTAAAGTGTCTTTAATGCGTCGTTCTTCGTTAGTAGAAAAAAAGATATATTTGTCTTGCCCATCTTGTAAGAAAGGACACGTGAGGCAACGTGGATGCTTACATCTGTAAATGCCAGCGGTCGATCTTTGATCTTTATATTTGGGGTCACGCAATCTGGTGCGAACCAATAGATCACGCAGACTGGCACTTCTTTTGTAAGCGAGGACTGGTGAGGAGGAGAATGTTTGTTTGCAGTGGTTTGAAGATTGGAGAATGCCCAGATGTTTCCGCACAGTAGAAGCAGGGTTAGGAAGAGCGGGATTGAAGGTAATAACGAACGGTACTCGGTTTGCGTTGCTATTTTGTTCTCGTGGTTTCAAGGTTTCGTGACGTGGGATGCAGCGGACGCGATTAATTTCTTTTGTGAGGAAGGATTGATTGTAGCCGCGTTTAACGAGATAAGCAATGAGTTCTTTACAGCGTTGATCAAAGAAGGTGTCTATGGAGCATATGCGACGTAATCGCAAGGCCAGGCTAAAAGGGAAAGTTCGCTTCGTGTGATTAGGATGGCATGAAGATTTTAGAAGATACTGATGCTTGTCTGTGGGTTTCGTGTGAAGATCGGTTTGGCTTTCGTTATTGTGAAGGTGAACTTGAACGTCCAGGAACGGGAGGGTTTGATTGCGGGTACTTGAATACTCGTGAGTAAACTTGATGGTTGGGTGGATTGAGTTTAAGTAGCTAATGAAGGTCTTGAGATGTTCTTCGCCCTCCGTCCACACCATGAAAATGTCATATTATATTCATTTATTTTAAATTTTTAAACTTTTATGTTAACGGTCCTGTAACGTATTTACTCATTCTACTTTTGTAGCCCCTGAAGAAGGTTTGTTTTGCAAACCGAAATATCGGGCAATTTTTTTGTTTCATACATTTTTTTGCTTTACGTATTTCGTCTTCTGTGTCTTCGTTTCTTTAACTGCCGTAAGGATCAGTCGTTCCGTATATTTTTTTACTTTCTTATTCAGCTTACTTATTTAGCTTGATTTTGGCAGCGAATCACTGAAAACGTATGACACTTCAATATTATTAAACGGTTCTCTTCAATTTTGTTGTGTTTTATTTTTGTATCATGTCTTGATGTTTCGGTGACAAAAGTTGTCCGTATAAAGTCTACCTTTTGTGAACATTTGTTGATAGTGCGACGGTGAAAGAAGCCGGACTGAAATCATAAAAACAACGCTAGACTATTTTGGTTTGGTTTCACAGTTTGATTTAGTTCTTACCCCAGCACTTTGCTCCATGTTGTTTTAATTACTAATTTTTTTGCCTCAAAAATTTCCTGCTCGGTCTTCGAAACCGGTATTATATTTCTTTTCGCTTTGTCGTTCCTACGTTTGAAAGTTTTTCGGCTTCATTTTCCCCAGTTTATCGGCCATTAATCTATGAACAAGTGCGCGAACTTGGTGTAAAATTACGTCACATCCTCCACGAAGATTGATTGGTCAGTTCTCTCTCTCTTCATGTTCCAAATATGGTACTTGCGAAAATGAATAATTACGAGCATCGTTCAAAACGTAGATATGCGAGTTACACGTTTCAAGTCCTTATGAGTTTCTGTTGGGACTTAAAGCTACTAAGACTTTGCCAGGGACCACGCGAGGGGTGGGCTGAGGGGGCTTTAGCCCCCCCACTTTTTGGTGCCATTAAAAAATAATAATGATAAAGTTGGAAAATTCATTAGTCAGTGATTAGTTTCAGGGTCAACCAGGATCGTGGTTTTCCCTTGGTTTCAGAATTAATTTTCATATGGACCAAACAAAAGCGGAATACTCTTCAAAGTTCAATCGCCTTGCTATCATTTGGCTTCGGATTGAAACTCGTGTGCGCTCTGGGGGAGTCTATCTTAAAGAGTTTGAACCTGCTCAGATTTTAATTACAATCGACGGTAGTTGAAACTCTCGCTGTCGTTTGGCCTCTATAATTCGTGAACTCTCATTGACTCTCTTATCAGTTCTTGAAGAGTTTGACTTTTGTTGACTGTCGTTCTTGCCTGGCCCGCAAATTACGAACTGTAGTCTGTCTCCATATTTGCTGAAAATCAACCTGACTTCATCAAGCCTCTCTATGTATGTAAAATTTGCAACTACGATAGCTGCCGAAATATCTTTTTCTCTCGTAACGATGACAAATAAGGGTTTCTGCAGTCAGGAAATACCGACAGACTGACTTTGGTGAACTATATATTTCATGATACTCAGCTCAGTTTCTCAGTTTGCCTAACACAAGTTTTAAGAAAAACATTTTTTAATTTGAGATTTTAAATGCGAATACGTCATGGTTTTCACCTTGCTGGATACGTCTTAAAATGTGTGCAGAAATGAAAGAAGAGGCTCAGGCACATTACTTTAGGACTATTCTGGCTATTCTTATTAAGGTTTAGGAATATCCAGAATACCGACTCCCTAAAAGAACGCATTCTTTTCTGTTTTGAGTAAACCAAAACGTTCTGACCGCATTCCATTCATTTTGTTATCGTGGGTACATTACTGAGCGAAAGAAGTCATCATCTCCAAACTGAGAAAACTGTACTAGTATATTGTCTTCTATTCCGGATTAGGCCACCAAAACGTGTCCTAAGTATTGACATTGTTAATCACTGGCAGGTCGAATAGTTTGATGTCTTTGATACTCTTAAGTATAGCTTTGATTCGTAACTTATACTGGTCTACATGATGGGTAAAAACCGACAAATTATAACACTTTTGGCCACCCTAGATGCATTGTTAGTCACTAAAGGCAGGAAAAGAGGACAAAAATTTCGCGTTAGGCTGTCATTCCACCCCCTGCCCCCCATCTCACTCTTGAGCGATCTGGTTAGCACCCCCCCCCACTTTGAAATAGGCCGCGCAGTCCCTGTTTGCTCGCCTCTGATGGTGGCTGGAAGGAAATTCCACAGTTTTGGGGCACAGATCGAGAATGCCCTATCACCGTATGTTGCAGTATTACTTCTAGGTATTGCAAGAAGATTCTGATTGGCTGATCTTAATGTCCGAGATGGTTTATAAATACGTAATAGTTTATATAATAAACTATAATAATAGTTTATAGTAATAGTTATAGTAATAGTTATAGTTATAGTAATAGTAATAGCTTATAATAGTTTATAATAGTTTAGTAATAGTTTATATATAGTTTATAGTAATAGTTTATATATATAGTGTATATGGAGATTAACTGATGAGTGGACCAACTCCGTGTTGGTCTACGAAACAGATTTGTATTAAAATCCATGTGCCCTCATTGAGTTGTCCATCTACTGGTATATATATATATATATATATACATATATATATAACCACAAAAATACTAGAAATATATATATATATGGGAGCCATGCCATTCAAAGCCTTATAGGTTAGAAGCAGTATTTTATAGGTTATCCTAGACTGTACAGGGAGCCGCAAGACGAAGAAAAAAGTTTTGTTTATCAGTTTAACAGTAACCTGTGTGCAGAAGATGCGGGTAGACTTTTTACCAGAGGTACTGACCTGGAGCAGAAACTCATATTGAAGAGGTTAAAACGTATCTAAGCGTCATAAGCGAATTTTTGCTGACATATATCTTATGTTACCCTGGGGACCAGAGGTCATGAGAGGTTTCTCTTGCATGCTTTCGCACAGCAGTCGTCGGCCGACATGGCTGGAGGCCGATCAACGAGCAGCGTAAGACTCCAAAACAAAATGTGAGGCACTCAAGTTCGAGCGTGTAGCGTGCGAGAAAAGAAGAGAAACTTGAGAGCAGTAACGATAAAACACGGAATCCGGAATCCGGAAACAGAATCCGGAATTAAACTTCAATGATAGAAAAATAAGAAAAAAAATCACACTTCATAAAGTTCAGTCCAAAAGATTTTGTCTTAGGAATTCTCGTTAAAATGTCATCTGTAGGGAAGTATTACCTAAGTGTGTGGTCGTCTGGTAATTTTTACCAGAATTACCAAATATTCGCCGTTTGGAGGCACAGTGACGACAAAACACAACGATTGAAGTAAAGATTACGTTTATTTTGATCTTAAATGTAAATTTTCCTCGCAATATTTCACGTTATTAGAAACCTTTCAGTTTTCCCATACATTCCTTTATCGACCTTAATAATTTTGGAACTATGAACGTGTGGGCCCCCTGGGATTATGTCGATTATCCATGAACTGGCCACATTTTGGAGTAATTAATTGCGGAAGTAGGCATATGCATGGGCAATTATCGCTTCGCTTTTTACTTCACTGTCTCGTGTTTGTCTCAAGTAGGTTGTATTGGACTATTTTAAGGTGGTGGGATGGAAGTTATACCTTTTCCCCCCTACTTCGCCTGGGACCGAAATGGGCCTGGAAAATACTATAAATAAGGGGAAAAGATAGTAGATTCCAGCAAATGCCGGCGTCGAGTGAAAGGAATAACATGTCAGAAAACTTAGGTACCTCAGTTTTTGTTTTTGGTTTTCTTTTGGACTAGGTAAGTACTCACTAATTAATCATTCCGACAACTTCGTAAAACGGCGAGAATGAATGTAATTGTAAAACGACCAATCAGCCACATTTTTTGGCACCGTTTATATATCTCACCGGCATTTTCCCCTCCAGACGCTTTTCATAAAGCATACTCCTCTGCCCAGGAAATTTATTTACTAATGTATTTATTTTAATCAGATTAAATTTCGTTAAGCATTTAAGAATAAAAATTAGCGAAAAAACACAATGTTTCGATCTCGCCATGTCACTTGAAAATGATGTCATGGCGACATGGAAACGTTGTGTTTTTTCACTAGTATATAATTTATCTGTTTATTTTCTTTATTAAAGTCATTATTAACCGCTTGGAAGCTTCTTTCACAGATTCCGGATTTCGGGATTCCATGTTTTAGGGCTGCCGGGCTTTTTCTGGCTGCTTAGGCACCGAGGGTAATATTATGCCTTCAAGCACCTCTCATCTCAGACTTTGCAGGAAGAAGTACCAGCTTCATGAATAGTTAATAACAACAACCGAAATCCTTTTAAAGACTGGAAGCAGTCAGCTGAGCAGCGTGGTTCAGTCCTCTATACTTCTTTTCACAATTTGAATTTCTACTCATGTCTGAAATACTAACACGTAGAAACTTTTTCAGACCCTTTTCAGGCTCAATTAACTCCCAAAATAAGAACATACGGTCCCGGTTTAAAAGAAAGAAAAAAAGGAGTGTAACGCGCACTCACAGTGAGCACACATTCATTCCTGTTAAGTACCATATTTGAAAAAGACTTGCCCTAGTTGTCTGTTTTGACTTAGGAGCAACCCGCTCCCCTCAGGGGGAAGGTATATTAGTGACGGGGAGTTGCAAAGGCCTTTGTTGGCTTTGAAATCAGGGGCCCTTTGGGGGCTAGAAATTCAGTCTGGTGGACTAGCTTATTTTGGGTAGAAAGATTTTGGCAGGATCGACATTTTTTAGGCTTGATAAATAGCAAGCGTACCTCAGGGTTCTCAATGTATGTCAAGCAATTGTATCAGTTTCATCTACAAGCTCAAACATATTTTTGTTATTCAGGCAGTTAGAATGAACTTTTTTAGGTTACATTCTGGGCCCACGGATTTTTTTGGGTTCAGTTTTAGCCTAATTGGGTACAACAATGTGGCCTCATTCGCACCTCTTCGTCTCTAATATCCCGGAGTACCCTCCCCCCCCCCCCCCACTGGGGAGCAAACGCGCTGCATATACCGCAAATTAAATTTAAGCGACTTAACTTATCCCTGATGCTGTCGGACATACCATAACATGCAACCCCTTCCTCTCCCGACCTCGCACCCCTCCCAAACCACACCCGAACTCATATTAAGTACCCCTCCCGGTCCCCGGTCCCCAGTCGCCAGTGTCATTGTTCCCGCCAATAAGTGAGCTGAAATCACTTTCCCCTTAAATGGCTTATAAGATGTTAAGTTGTTCCCTCTAGACTTTCTGTGGCATAATCATTTAAAATGTTTTTTAAGCAAAGAAAGTGGGTAATTTTTTTTTTCAAAAGACACGTCGACTTTCGTTTCCCTTAAAACAATTCTCAGTCAACATCGGTACTGCGTAAGGACTTTTGTATACTATCAATGTAAAGTTCATCCTGCAATATCGGTTTTGAATACATAGTTACCTTTTAATAAAGCTGCTAAGTTTGAATTCAATCCAAATCGAACTGCTAGTCTTCGTTGATTGGCATGTCATGTGGTATTAAATTAAAAATCATCTAACAAGGAAATGACAATGACAATCTTGAGTAAACAACCGATCACACTCTCGTCGCATTGTGGTTTGCCTTTCCCCTTAGCATTCGATGAAAGCATTGGTTAGTCAGAAATTTTAATATAACCCTCTTTGGAAGGCGTTAAGGTAAGAAAATGTTCTATTTCGTGTAAAACTGGATCATTGTCTTTCATGCTATACTGAATATTCGCCTTATGGTATATCTTGAAATTTCTTGGGTGTGTTGGAAACTTTTAGTGCCATGGACGAACATTTATATCCACTGAAAGACTCAACTTTACATTGACCAAAAAAATTAGGCTGACATTTTACAGGCCAATGGGGGAATCAATCATGTTCAGTAAAGCTGCCATTAGTCTTCCACTCCTTTGTTGAGCCGATATACAACACAAGATGTGAAATAACAAAACAATAACGCCACACACGGTTTCTTGTGTAAACTGTTCAGTGGAAATATAAAGAAAACTGAATTGCCTGACATTGACTCAAAACTTCACGCTTTTACCATCGGAATACTCATTGTATTTAAAATAAATCATGTGGGCTAATGTACTGATCAACCTCACCAAGTGTACAATAAGTTGCTGGATAAAAAGTATTTTATTTCAGTGTAATGGAAATGATAAAATATCACATAGTGACCGTCACATGTACAGGCTCAATGATATCGCGACTCCCGTTTTGAGTGGCTTTAGTGACACTAGTTCCAAGTTTTGTTTCAGCTAGGCTACCGCTTGCACTTTTAATTTTGATTTTATGTAATCTGAAATATTTTATTTGGTCGGATATACATTTTGATGTTTTGCAATTTATTTACTTTGACCTGCTGGTTTATTTATTTTTTGGAGACAGAACCTGGGCCATCTGGTTTTTTTTTATTTTTTCAGCTCTATAGTGATAGTTCGATCCTTATGTCATATTGGAACAGGGGCTTGGACCTGTCAGAAGAAAAGAAACAGAACCATTATAGTATATATCATAGGGTGACAAAAATCCACTCGCCTTTAAAAATCTTTAAAAATCTTCACACTATCTCAGCAACTGGGTGGAAATTCGACTGTAATTATGCATTAAAGTGGAAACAATTCCCAAATTCAACAACGATAGCTATCAAAAGGATGATTAATTTGAAGGCACAAAATCGCCAACCAACATATATTTGAAGCGTTGAACGGCAATTTCTCATGCGCTGTTTCCTTTTTTCATTTGGGTCGTCTGCAAGATGTGTCTCTATGGAAGCAATACAACTAGCAACTACACTAACGGCTTCACTTGGTTCAATTCAACTTTTCTTCTCCACGGAAAGATGGAGGAAAAGTTGAATTGAACAAAGTGTTAAATGGGAAGAGAAAGGCGAAATAGGTTAACGTTCTTCGTTTTATTGAAATTTAACTGGGATAGACAACTTGGGATAACACCCAGAAGTGGGGAAATCCACTTTGTATCACCCTGTTGTTAGTTTCAGGCATGTACAAGAGAACAGAATGACGTCGTCAGCGTACATTGGGTTTGCTGTGGCATTTTCAGTAATGATAATAGTGAACACTGTTGGTAACTCCCTAGTTATGTCTCTGGTTTTACTTAACAAGTCCATGAGGACTCCGATCAATTATCTCCTGGTAAATTTAGCAGTAGCTGACTTGATTGTGGCAGTATTCTCCAGTGTGCAGTTTATTATTACACCCGCCATTCAGCATCCAGAGGGAGTCAAAGGGACGATGCTGTGTAAGATTGTGACGGGAGGAAACCCAGCTTGGATAGGAGCCATTGCTTCTATATTTTCCTTAATAGCTCTAGCCATTGAACGCTACTTCGCAGTGTTATATCCACACAGCATACGACTTAAGCTGACCAAGCAAAAAACCTTATTTTTAATAATCGCTTGTTGGTTTCTTTCCGCTGTATTTGCACTCCCTGGATTCTGGGCAATGGTTTACCAAAAGGATACAAAAAGTTGCGGTCACAGCTGGAGAAAAGCTATTTACGCCGAAGCGTACACAATAGGCTGGACAATAGTGGCTGGCATTATCCCCATTAGCATCATGGCAGGTTTGTATTCAAGAGTAGTTTACCGCCTTTGGTTCACCAGAGATACAACGACCGAGGCATCCCAGAAGGCAATATTGCGTTACAGAAGAAGAGCTACAAAAATGGTTATTGCGGTAACAGTTATTTATGTTTTCTGTTGGGTTCCTGAGCTTTCAATCTATTTCCTGGGATTTACTGGTGCTATAAATCTAACACAAATTCATCATGGTATTGCGTCTCTTTTGATTGTTTTTAATTCAAGCATAAACCCAGTGGTGTACAGCCTTCAAAGCAGTCATTTTCGACGCCATTTATCAGATCTTGTTTGTTGTAAACGGGGAGCAAACCGTATTTTCCCCAGCGGTGACACTGCAATACAAACAAGCTAGTCGGGTTCACTTTTTCATTTGACTATCAGAACAAAAAAGAGCTAGCCATGCGCCCAATACTGTCAGCTACGGGAACGTATGATTAAAAACTTGCCAAGTGTGCAAAGTGGTTGGTCGAAAAACTGAAACCCTTGTCCGTCAACGACCACACTGTCAGTGAGTGACATATTCCTATTAGAAAAAAAGTATTAAAATCACCCATAGGAGTGGATAGTGTCGCAAAACCGTTATTGGTAACTTTTATTATTTTATCAAACGTGCCGTCCCGACGAGTAAGTTGTTATTGTTTTATACCCAGCAGAAACCGATGAAAACGAGGCGAAAACAGAAGCTTACCGCGATGGTTCGAGTTAGCGCCTTCCTTCCAATAAGCGCCCCCATTGAATAAGTATCCCCAGGGAATGAGTACACTGATTTGCGACTAAGAGCCCCCTATATCTCATAAGTGTTTCTATACTGACAATCGCGTCAACTGCACAAGTGCGCCTTTTCTTATAAGTGCCCCAACAAAGTCAGTGCCAATGACTTCTATTGGCTGTTCACGTCGAAAAGAAATAAGCGCCTCCAATAAACGTTGTTACGTTAAGGCGAGTGTAAATGAATACGTCTTTGTCATGTGTGCATTTTTTTGCAAGCAACAATAATACCGGAATAGTGGATTAATTTATACATGATTTATAGCAATCGCTTATTCAATAAAATATTCAAAGGAGCTTGCCAATAAATTTAATACATGAATGTCAACATTACCTCTGGTCCAGATTGAGCGCTGTTGACAGAAAGAGACTGACTATTGGAAATTTTAGAAACAGCATAAGAGACAAAGACCTCACCGCCCTAATCGACGACGCGTGTGCTTATTGCGCCATGTGTGCTACTTGAGATCTGACAATTTATTTATGTATCTACTTATCACTTCTTTTATTTTTATCTTTTTAATTGTTCCTTAGTTAAGTATAATAATGTATTTGTGAGTTTAGAAACCGTTTTTATAAACGACCTATTCCTATTCTTATTCATTCCCCCTAATTTTAATATAGTGAAATATTGTAATTTTAAATGTATGTTGTAAATTTTAATTTATTTTAAGTACACCTTTTGCTGTTCATTACGAGAAAATACGCAATCATTTGCGTGAAACGGCCTTAAATTGCGCGAAGAGACATTCAGGAGCGCGAAAGTACGAACATTTGCGCATAAATCAGATTCAATAACGATATTTGCATTTTAATCAACATTCAATAACACTTTTGGGCATTCATATGCGTCATTCGGCATACAAAAAAGAATTCTGTTGAATTCTGTTGAATTGCTTTCAGTGTGACAGAAATGTTAATAAATGTTATTTTCACTTTAATGTTTGTTTATTGTCCCTATTGACATTCTAGATGGTGTAAATGACTTGCATACTAGCACAAATGAAAGTATATTTTTCTCTTTTGTATGCCAAATGACGCATATGAATGCCCAAAGGTGTTATTGAATGTTGATTAAAATGCAAAAATCGCTATTGAATCTGACTTTTGCGCACATGGTCGTATTTTCGCGCTAATGAATGTCTCTTCGCGTAATTGATCGCCGTTTCACGCAAATGATTGCGTATTTTCTCGTAATGAACAGCAAAAGGTGTAGTAGAGTGTCCCCAATTAGCTGTCACAAGCTAAATACCCACCCTGAGACTTTAATAAAGTTATTCATTCATTCATTCATTCAACAAAAGAGATAAATGTATAAATTAAAATAATACATAAGTTGATTAATGCTACCTTTGATATACACCTAATTGCAATAACGTTGTCATACAAAAAAGGAAAAAAGAATGAAGAAAAAAGCCAAATAGGAATTAATTAGCCATGCAAATTACATTCTTAGATCTTCATACATGTCAAAGCACTTATGGACGACGGTGTGGTACCGGGCTTCAATTTGATATCAGATGAGCTGAAACAAGTTAAATTGGCCACCTAAAATACCTTTTGAGCCTTAACCAATCGTCAGAGCAATTCCCTGAATGTAGTTAGCGTGCCTAATTTATTCCTATTTGGGTTTTTCTTTTACCGTTTTTCATTTTTGTATGACAACGTTATTGCAATTAGGTGTATGTCTAGAAATACTATATATGGTAAAATTATAAGCTCTTTTAAGGTGAGTTTTTTGCTGAACTGTCTTTAGTTTTAAAAGCTTCTGGGTGTGAAAGAGAATTGAAGTTCATAAAGGGATGCCAAAGTAAAGGTCCAGCGTGGGAAGAGAGTGATCAGCAAGTGTCATCCGGTTCGGTTTGGATAGGACAGCTCTTTCATATTCACCAAGCTGGACGAAATCTAACAAGATCAATGATGTATTCTGGCGCAGGTTAATGACAATGATGAGCACTAATTGATCAAGCGAAAGCAATAGTTTTTTTAACAGATAATTGACAAAATAATATGAAGATCATCGCAGCGAAGGTGTTTAAGCAGTTGAAAAGAAGAAACCTGAAAAAATTCAGGCTTGAACGGGAATCGAACCCATGACCTCTGCGATACCGGTGCAGCGCTCTAACCAACTGAGCTATCAAGCCAACTGGGAGCTGGTCAATTGTGAGTCCGTATTTATCCCGCAAATGGAGAAATGAATATAAATAAATCGTAAATAGAAAAAAATCTGGCTGACGATCCAGAAATGTAGAAGTGATGGTTTATAATAACTAATGTGATGTGCTGCGTAGTACTCTGTAATGAAATGTAATGATGTAAAGTGTATGTGTGCCGAGTGCCTTGTCAGAAGTGATGGTTTACCTAGCAGGTGTATTACAGTTTGAAATGAATTAACAGGTACTTTCCGTTTAACGAGGTGATTTTTTATTTTAGAAAGAAAAAGGTTCGCTGACCTTTATTTCAAACTTCCTGTAACGCCAAAGGATCAACTATGTTGTTGCATTATTTGTTGCCAGTTTATTACTACTCTTTTATTTGTCAGCGATCTCCCCCAGAGCGTATATAAGGATGAACATCCAAGACTCGTCGTTATCTCTTCGCGCCAGGCAACCATTCCAACCACCACGGCTTTGCTTCAGAAAATTTTTCCGCGGTTCCGCGAGCACATGCACTCCGCCTACCTTCAGATGTAGAGAGCTTTCTTGTCCTTTCTTATATGCTGCTCTTGGCATCGGGGCTTTGCGGCTGCCTGTTTGTTGCATGTTTTACTTTACTGAGGATGCTGCTCTTGCTATCGATGCTGACATGTTTGTGTGTATTTGTACTGTGCTTTGCAGATGCTTGTAGCTTGCTTGTAGTGACATGTTTGTGTTTATCTGCTTGCTGCTCTTGCCATTGGGGCTTTGCAGGTGCTTGTTTGTGACATGTTTTACTTTGTTGAAGATGCTGCTCTTGCCATCGGGGCTTTGCAGGCGCTTGTAGTGACATGTTTGTGTTTATTTGCATGCTGCTCTTGCCATCGGGGCTTTGCAGGAGCTTGTTTCAGTCGCGTTTGAGTTGGCTTGGTGTACTGCTCTGCTGTCGCGGCTTTGTGAGCTTTTGTGGGAGCATGTTTCAGTCATTTTGAGTTTGCTTGGCGTGCTGTTGTTGTCAATGCAACGTTCCCGTGTAAGCGGACTAAGTGATAAAGGATATGTATTTTTTTTTTCGTTTGATCTGTGGAATAAAGATTTTAAAATGAATGAAAGATCATTGCGTTAATATGCGCAAGTTAATTAAGTTCTGAGAATAAAGTCCAAATCTTAAGTTTAAGTTTCGTTTTTCTGCGACTGTCGTTTATCCCCATCCTTAATTCTCTTTTGCCCTGAGGATGACAGTCTTGACGGGAGTCTAATTCCCTACTCGGGGCTGTCATCTCCCAGGCTCCCTGTTATTTCTTTTTCCTTCTCTTGCCGCTCCTTCATTTTTTTTAGCGGCATTTTATCTGCTAGGTTTCTATGCGTTTCGTCCCCTGTGAGCCGCCCTCCGATGAAATCTCTTGTCAATCAAGGCTCTTCTTCTCCTATTTTAGCCTGGGAGATGGCAGTCAATGTTCACGTTTTACGCTTTTGTTTTCCATCGCCGATGTTCTTCTTTCAGCCTGTTGCTGCTTGCACAACAAGCGCTTATTTGGCCTTCGCCTTCGTGTTTGCCCTGCGTGGAAGGCTTTTATTTCTTTAGGTTGCTGTGACTTTTATGGTTTGCGAGGAAATTGCAAATAAGAACAGTCTCACTAACCTGCGAGCAAGCTCTCTCGGGGGTGGGGGCGCGATAGAGGGAAAGATGGAAAGAGAGCTTGCAACGACATCTCAGGAATTTGAATATCCGCATCGAAAATGTCGATGCAAAATGCTGATTGGCGGAGATTTAATTTGGTAATGACGTCATCAATCTCACGGGAAGACGACAAAACAAACACCGAATGCGACGTATAAAACAACGAAGGTAAATTTTTCAGAATTGAAATTGCCTACGCCAAACCTGCTGTCAAAAGCGAAACCGTTAAATGTGCTCATACTAAAAATCGAGGGTTATGATGTTAGAAAGAGAATTAAAGTAAAATAGCAAGTTTGTTATTATTTTTAGTTCACAGCGCACCGAATTTACATACTGTGAGTCTCAAAATAAATTGATTGCGCGAGCGGCGTGGGAACAAATCGAACTTTTCTTTCGCGCACTTTATCCTTCATTAAAAATTGAAATAGTAACTGAAGCTCATATTGAAACACAGGACACCCAAGCATAATATTTGAATATTATTAAAAATGGCGTTTAAAAATATAAGACTTTGTATGGGATTTCGAAGCGAACATTTTGAGCAATACATGACAGCAAACTAACTGAATAAAGTTCATGAAGCATTACATGGTGTTGTTTGCTATCCTTAAAACGCATTTTGAGCAATTTTAAGTCCATTTACTTTACTGTGTATTAGTACATGTATAATACATTGACAAGGAAGGAGTCATTTGGCTCGATTTAGCCACTATCACCGCTCGACACGTTTCGGAATTCGCTCGAATTTACCCACAAATATAATTCAGGCTCCCATTCTGACTTGGCGACTTGACAAAAAAAAAAAGACATACAAGTGATTTTTTCAAAACCAATTGCACATAACTCGTGTCCCAAAAGAATTATCCACTGCACAAAATCATAATAGCATCTCAAAATAGGCCGCCATGGATCCGTGAGGATCCCGATAGTTCTACTTGATCGCGGTCGGCACTGGACACCAGTCAAATTATGCCCTTATGGGGAGGGCCAAGCTCGTTTTGGTCGTGTTACAATTGTAGTAACTATGACCCGGTGCGGACACAAGATTGTCGCTCCGTGAGAAAATCGCTGCGTGTTACAAGCGGATAGCAAAAATAAACCATTCCCATTTCTGAATTTATATCAATTTTCAGGGTGTATATTTTCTTGTTTTTCTAGTAAGTAGGTTACCTGACCGGCTTCATGCAAATATAGAAATAGATATACTATGTACAATAACAATTTTAAAATAAAACATTTTCACGCGCGTGAGGATATGAATTTAAATGAATTTAAATGTAAAGAAGATCCTCGCAGTTATTAATGCAACTTATGCAGTTGCGAAAAGAAAGCCTGAAAAAAATCAGGCTTGCCGGGATTTGAACCCTGACCTTTGCGATACCGGTGCAGCGCTCTAACCAATTGAGCTAACAAGCCAACTGGGAGCTGGTCATTAAATTGGTTCGTAATATACCCGGGAAAGATGTAAATGAAATAATGAATATATGAAATTCATATATTTGAACTGCGGAATGAAGAAATAAATGTAAAGAAGATCCTCGCAGTTATTAATGCAACTTATGCAGTTGCGAAAAGAAAGCCTGAAAAAAAATCAGGCTTGCCGGGATTTGAATCCTGACCTTTGCGATACCGGTGCAGCGCTCTAACCAATTGAGCTAACAAGCCAACTGGGAGCTGGTCATTAAATTGGTTCGTAATATACCCGGGAAAGATGTAAATGAAATAATGAATATATGAAATAATATATTAAATGAATTTGCCGACTTCGGTTCGAAAAAATATATCTGATATACAAAACCTGTCTACGATTCCAAAAAATTGTGAACACATTCAATTCACGCAGAGTACGTATTTAAAATTTACGCAGCAGACTGACCTGTATTACAAACGTTTTGTACATGAACGCAAATATGTTCAATTTGCCACGCAAGCATAGAAACATAGGAGGAAGGAGAAACACGGTTCACTTTCTTTTTTTCTTGACTCGTTTTCATTTACTAACGGCCAAGACCGTTTTAATTTCTTTCAATAACTTAATTCTCTCCATAAGGTCACGGAGTCCCGCGCAGCGATTCCACCTTTCTCGCGCGAACCAGACCACGTTGGAGCGACAATTTGTGACCTCACCGGGTCATAGTTACTACAACCGTAACACGACCAAAACGAGCGTGGCCCTCCCCATAAGGGCATAATTTGACTGGTGTTCAGTGCCGACCGCGGTCAAATCATTCTCTTTCCCAGAGCCTACGATCTGTTCAGTCAGCGGTGGGATCGTGGGGCTCTGGTATCAGCCATTACCGGATGTCGTGAAATTCACGACATCCGGTAGCGCATGTCTAATTCGTTAAGGTGCTATTGCGCCTGCTCTATTCTCGTCCGTGGAGCTCTGGGCATGACAATTCTGACAACAGCCGAGAAATTTGAATTCCTATCGATCGAGTCATGGTGCCAGATCGACTAAAAGCTGTTCGGGACCCTCTAAATCTCCTGCAATTAGCGGAAAACCTGGAGCTTTAAAAGGAACAAACTTAAGAAGCTTCCTTTCGTGCCGTAGTTGTTCAGAAGAACGATTGTCTCTGCATTTCGCTCACGGGTTTTGGATTTGTATCTTGCCTGAATAAAGGTATTGCATTTGCGTTATACTGAATTGTACAGTTATTTTATCACATTCGTCTGGTTTCTGATGTGTGAGAATGTCAACTGTGCACTTATCGTTTCGCCACTAAATGCTACATTGTATTACGTTTCACCCCATCGAAAATTTCCAGAAGCATTTGGCGCCCAAGTTTTTAAACATCGACATCAAGAGGTCATTACAAAAGTTGATGAGACAGTTACATGTAAGTTTATATATGGACAAGCTGTAGTTTTGTAGAAAATGCTGTAGCGCGAAAAGAATCGCTGGCATTTAGCGACAATCTCTAACACTTTGAATTCTTACGTGCTTAACCAAACAGCAAAATTTTGTCGCTCAATCTGCCCTAAGTCACATTCTTTGCGTGGAAATTGATCAAGTCAATATATTTTAAAATTAATGCCCTGATTAATTCCACCAGAAATAAAACGTTATGCGTAAAAGCCGAAAAATTTTAACGTTATTACGCATACAGTTTGAATGGGCCAATCAAAAAAAATAAATTTTTGGCCGTTGCCAGAGCTACAAGAGACGTAATTTAAAAAAGCCGCGTAGCTCTGGGGACGAGAATGCTGTCAAATGGGACTATCGGGATCCTCACGGATCCACGGCGGCCTATTTTGAGATGCTATTATGATTTTGTGCAGTGGATAATTCTTTTGGGACACGAGGTATGAGCAATTGGTTTTGAGAAAATCACTTGTGTGTCTTTTTTTTTTTTGTCAAGTCGCTAAGTCAGAATGGGACCCTGAACTATATTTGTGGGTAAATTCGAGCAAATTCCGAGACGTGTCGAGCGGTAATAGTGGCTAAATCGGGCCAAATGACTCCCAGTTCCTTGTCAATGTATTACACACGTACTAACACAGTTAAGTAAATGGACCTAAAATTGCTCAAAATGCTTTGTAAGGATAGAAAACAACACCATGTAATGTTTCATGAACTTTATTCAGTTAGTTCGTTGTTATGTATTGCTCAAAATGTTCGCTTCGAAATCCCATACAAATTCTTACATTTTTAAACGCCATTTTTAATAATATTCAAATATTATGCTTGGGCGTCCGATGATTGAAACTTAAAGTCAATGACAACTGTTAAAGAATTTGTAAGAAATAGCGAATACGGTCCGAAGTTAGTTTCAGTTCAAAACCGCATGAAATTTGCATAACGCATGAAATCTGACCTTCTTTCCCGTGTTTAACATGTTTGTTACATTTTTTGGTTTACGCTGATTGGCCAACATCTTACAGCTCAGACAACGGGGAGCCACAGCTGCGCCGGGGGCGGAATTCAAATTCCTGAGACGTCGTTGCAAGCTCTCTTTCCATCTTTCCCTCTATCGCGCCTCCACCCCCGAGAGAGCTTGCTCGCAGGCTACAGTCTCACTGACCTGTGCAAGGGAAAAGAAAGCTCTGAAAGCTGCAGAAGATTTCGAGTTTGGCGTTTTGTTTCTTCAGAGGAAAATAGAAGGAAATTCACTGCCAGAAAGCTCAAAATAAATGCTAAAATGGATTAGACAATATATTTTCCGGGAAGAAAAAATCTCTAAATATAGGACCAAAGGTTCGATTATAACGTTTAAGGCGCGCTGGTGTATAAATGAAGGTGACGAACAGGCAAAATGCTTAATGAGTTTCAGAAAGGCACTTCGGTATTAGTAATAAAAAAAGGCCATTAATATCGGCGTCAGCTGAGTGATGGAAGTTAACTCTCACTGACTCTGAGATCCTAGGGGAAGCGTAAGTTTTAAGTTTTCTGGCAAAATTGTACATTGTATAGTTACGAAGGTTTGCTCTTTGGGATGAAACCTCTGCAGCTGAAATGCTCAACAAGGGGAGGAATGTCAAGGTATATTAACTAAGGGTGAATTCTCTGAAAACTTGAAAGAATGAATAACAGTCCCGGAAGTGATTTTCTTCCGGCCGAATTCTACCAGTTTTTCTGGAAAATAACGAAGTTTTTCTTTGAAATTCTTACAACGGGTCAAATGACAAAGGTCGCTTGTCTAATTCACAAATTTGAGGATTGTTTTCTCTTATTCCCAGTTTTTTTACACTGGAGGGCTGTGCTGCAACACTTCTGATTTGCGATTTTATACTTTCCCAATAAGGCAGTCGCCAATGGAGTCAAGCAGAAAGCTGGTTTCTTGAACAGGTTTATTGAGGAACTTTTAAGGCTTCAAGACAGGTATCCTTTATACAGATAATGGTAAAAATTAGTTCTTGTTTTATTCGTTGATTTTGGACATAGATTTTGATGGCACTGAGTGGTCTTTTACGGAGCAAACGCTTACCATTATTAACAATGTCGGAGCATCCTTAGCTTCCTGGATAACACTGACATTTTGTGTATTAGGGTTGGGAGAGCCATTGAGGTCCACGCAATTTAAATCGCAGGAAGAGAGCGCGAGGTAAGCTAAAATACCGGAGATAAGGCTATTATCTTGGACGGTGATACAGAATCTTCCCAAGAACTTGATGCTTTTGATTCAATCTCCGAATTTCTGGTCAATTGTGCATATTACTGTCTCTCTCCACCCAGGTCAGATAAATGGGTACCGGCGACATACTGCTGGGGGTAACCCTGCGATGGACTAGCATCCCATCCAGGGGGGGTGTAGCAATAATCTCCGGACGTGTGGTCTTCCTTGGATCGTGTGCAACTTTATGTCATATTTCAGCCCAGCAAAAAAACCATATATAAGTCTATAAATCGGGCACAGGGAAAAATATGTAGTTTGACAATTTAATTTCAAATGACTGCAAAAACTCTGCCCTGAGGAATTAGCAGAATTCAGAAAGACTGTACTCTGCACAGATGCTCAGGAAGGTGGTTAATTCTTTTAGGAAAACTGACTAATAAGACTAAGTTGCTTCAAAATTGGCTTTGTACATGTATTGCCTTCCCCGCTTCAGGCACCTGAAGGTATGTTAGACGTTTCTGTCTAAATCTGGAATCATTAAACCAACTTTTTGGTGTATTATATCGATGTGTCTGTCCAAAGTTAATAGTGGACTGTTTTGGGGAGGTTTAAAGAATTCTGCTCCCCTGATGCACTCCCGTCATGCAGCTGAGTAGTTGTCGTTACCTTCAAATTTTTCGAAACGTCAAGCTCATAAATTATAAAACCATACAGTCTCCCTTTCTTTCAAACTGTGAGGGAAAGCGACGAAGGTCTGTGTCTTTCTGAAGAAGCAAGCTGACCTTTCCGTGTACACGTGAGACAGTTCAAACCTCACTCTTTCGATCCAAATTCTTTCTGGACGGATAACGATTGCATCACCGATGATTTTCTTCACAAAAAAGGCTTAAAAGAGAGAGATTCTTGCAACGTCTGAGAAATCGATGGAAACACGTTCTCTTGCAATAGCTTGTTTTGGAATTGTAAGCATGCGTGCTCCTTTCGGAAAGTCTTTTTGGTTGGATTTCTCAAAATATAACTGATTCGCCTGACCACTTTTGAAAGCTATGGTCTCGTTTAAGACACTCACAGGCCGTTTCAATTTCAGTTTTTATGGTAAGTAACAAATAAAGTACATTTATGTAAGTAGTTCATTTATTTTTTAATTTGGTTATTTTATGTGATGTAACCTAATGTTTAACAAGAAAGCCCAATGGGCATTTTAACCGGCCGTTCTGACCCTCCCCACCCCTAGGTTTCACAAATGTTAGCGCGATCCTCTATTTATACGAACCGGCGTGAAGAAAAGTGTGATTGTGTGACACAATATTTTGACTATAGCGTTACTGGATGACGCAATGTTTAAACTCTGGTGACTCAGCTTATCTTTCTTATCGCTTTTATTTCTGTTGAAAAACGCAAATTCACTCAAACGTTGAATGTCGGTATAAATTTGCCGACAACTGAGGATGCTTACAAAGGGGTGACGAAATATTTACTTTTGTGCCTAGACCGTGAATACTAGCAGTGAACATAGCAGTAGTATCAAAGTATAACGCTTGATAAACACGAACTCGAGCAGATCGTCAGAGTCTGGGGCACGTTAAGGCATATCTCATGACGTAATGTTTAAATCCGGTTTGCTAACCCGGGAATCCCCATGCATAGTAAACAAGTTGACTCGGAACGGCTAAGTACTTACAAAATTACCTCAAACCCAACCAACACCACACGCAAACCACACGCATCGCTGGATATTATTCAGTTATTTTCTAACTTAAAGACTCGTAACAGCTACCTTATTAATTGATCTCCTTATTAATGACCGATTCCTTCGTCTTTATGCAATTAAAATCAACTTCTCGCGTCAAATAAACACTCATCTCTCTCCCTTCTCAAGAACTATGATGTATCGATGGTGCAATCCACTAATTGCATCATCATACTAGTGCCAATTCCTTCTCTTCCTAAGCCACCGTTCCTTACCCTGCTAATATAAAGCTGCAAACACAGCTGTCGTTTCTCTCCTCTGCGAAATACAGGTTACCCAATGAGAAAACTTACAATCCACTTCGGAAACCGTCCCCCCATAAAAGGCCAAGGGAAACTGCCTCTGGCGCAGCACAATATTACAACGCTGCTATACAAAATGCAACTTTCAAAGCAAATCACATTCACAGAAGCGTGATATGCTCCTCACATTCACAAATCCTTCCATTCCCACATTTGTACATCCCTCAAAATGTCAATCCGCATAACAAAACTCCTGCGCTAAAAAAATTTCACCATAACCACTAACTAGATCAGACAAGACAGCCAATTTTGCATTCAATCATATTAGCTGCTTTACTCAGTTGCGCATACGTTATACAAGACAAGTACTGAAACCCCATACTTAACCACCCTTCGCCGTTCATATCTTAAATACTGTAAATTAAAAGACAAGAACACTCGAAGGTAACATTTAGCAGTCCAAAATAAGACAGTACCGGTCTTGATTACCCGTACCACAAGCTTTATAGCACTTTGTTCGTATGTTAAGCTAACTGACGCGAAAAAAAGAAAAGGAAACGTGTCCATTTTATAAACCGGCGGTCGCCATATGGCGACGGCCGGTTAATAATACGGTATTTAACAATTATTCTACGAGGGCGCGATGGAAATCGAATGATAGATAACCAACGAGGCGCGTAGCGCGGAGTTGGTTATAATCATTTGATATCCAGCAAGCCCGTGTAGAATAACTATTTTATTAAAAACTCAGCCACTAATTGCTATAAAATCAATAAAAGAAAAGAAAAAATGAAAGAAAAAATGAAAAGGGAACAAGAATCGATCACATGACTGAACGAAAAAGGCGCCAAAACCTTGCGAAGTGTTGCAGCGTTCGCTTCGCAAAGCTGAATGAATCAACGCAACTGCTCCGAAGTGTTCGAAGTGGCACAAGTTGCGGAGAAAAATCTTCTAATTATTGGCTCTGAAATGTGGTACGTGTTTGATTTTTCCTAAAACATTGTTGTAATCATCGTTCAAAGCGGATTGAAGCTGTACGATTTTACCTTAGTCGCTGCGGGAGTTGAAACGGAACAAGTTTGTAATCCGTTCGCACAACGGAGCCATCGTGTGCCTGTTTGATCAAACTGAAGACAGAATTTGAACTTGAACAGCTAATTTCTATGCAGCTCAGAACAACTGTAGCGAGGAACATTAGAATTCACCATCGTATTTTGGTAAACGCAAAGCACAAAACGCAGTTGTTCTCAGTTTCGAGGTTGCCGGCGGACGGAATGCAGTGGTGAAAACAACACTCAATCAACTGGGAAAGTGAATGATTCAACTATTTTTACATGGCATTGTATTTGGATCTGAACATTTAATTTGGAGCAGCTGGAACACAGAGCTACAACGAGTGCAGGTAAACCAGTGTCAATTTTGCGTAGGGTAGCCAAAAATATGTCGCCCTTCGTTCCATCTTGGTAGTTTGTTCAGTGCTAGTTGAGATTGCTTCATGATTTTCGTACCGACTGGCCATGAATGTGTGATAGTTTTATTTTATTGCTTCTCTCCCATTTTACTGTGTTTTATTTTGTCTTGTCCTGATATTTCGGAATGGAAAGCCTTCCCGATAAAACCTACTGTTTGTAAAATTTTAACGTTCGACGTGTCGATGAAAGAATGTAAACCCTGCAACGCTAAATGCTTAACTCTTTTCCGTCAAATTTTGGCTTATGCGCATGCCTGAAACCAAAATAATGTACAATTTTCAACAGAAGCTGGCTCAAAATCGAGCTAAAATGTAAGAAAACGCTTTTGTAGCAAAGTTTAGTGGCATTTGGCACCATAGCGCTTCAAAAACCGCTTTAGCGGTAAAAAATGCGTTTTTCTAAGGGAAAAACGCTGACGGTAAAGGGTTAAAGAAAAGGACATTTTGTTTCAAATGTGTTCTTTTTTTGCATTAAACCTGATAAGTCAACCAAAATCAGTCTCAAACGAGTAAGATTTGTCATGATCAACGATTTTCGATAGTTTAGTTAGTTTAGTTAAGAGGATCTGAGACTGTAAATATCGAGAATCGGTGGACAGGGTCAAAAAATCGAAAATCCTGATAACTTGCCAGAAGAACACTTTTAGGAAGCTATCTTCAAAAATATGACTTAAACCTTCTGGAATGCTATTGTTTTCGATTAATTCGGAAAAAACGGTTTTGCTTAATTAATTATGCAAAAACAATTAATTAAATTGAATGCGCATGCTCTTAAACAATTTGCAACGCCAGAAAACAATTTTAATTTTAAATGTAGCAAAACTCTTGTACTTTCTGTCAATGGGAATTGCTTGGAGTTTTGCTTTATTTATGTGGTGGTTCTTTGAAACAAAGGCATTTTGCGCACCTCGGAAAAAGGCAAAAATTGGGTAACTTCAGCGGCTTAAAATTGGTCTTGGTATGTCTAATATCGAACTGAAACAATTCTGAAGAATTACGAACAAATTTGGAAAATTGTTGGTGAAACTAGAGTGCAGTGGGTGATCATATTTTGTCAGATGTCTATGCTCTGCAGCACCAATGGCCTTTCTTTGTTATTTGCAGTTTCTTTGGGAAATACTAAGGTTCTCAAAAATCCAAATGGTTTCTTTTACAAATCATTAAAGTTGACCTACGCGTAAATGGCGTGTAATCACTGTAAAGCAAGGAACACAAAAGTACCACTCAAAATTATCCAGTCACGCAACATCACTGCCATTCATACAAACGTGAAAATTTTCTTCAATGAAAATCTTCTCCTCCAAAACTGTGAAAGAGTTCTCACCGATCTTGCAAAGTAAAACCAAACAAACTTTCTTGATATTCATATCTCTTAAATATACAGTCGCATTAATAACTCATAAATACATCCCCCTTTCAGGACGTCCGTGGTTTGCGCTATTTTAAACATATTTATACAAGTGTGATAAACTCTTTTTTTTTTATAAGAACCTTTTTTAAAAGAACGTCGAGGCTGGAATTGGCCAAAATTTTAAGAACATGCCAAGAACATACCCAGTCTGAGATTTTGTTAAGAACGTCTTTATGTTGTCTTCATATTTGTAGAATAAGCTATGTGAAAATAAAATTAAGTGTAATAATTTGGTCAGAGTAAGTTACCGCCTTTTTGAGCCCCAAATGCTAGAATTTTTGTGATGTCGCAAAACAAGAAAACACGTATAACTTTTAAGAAATTGGTAGAACTTTGACCTATTTGTTCTTTCTTTCATTCAGAACTATGATTTATGAAATGCTGTTCAATTAATCTTAAGAACATGGCTAAGAAGGTCTCAGGCTCAAATCGCCAAAAAATTAAGAACATTCAGTTCCCGTTCAGCCTCAGCTTAAAAATTAGACGTTCTTATAAAAATAAGAGTGTAATTGATAGAAGCAGCACATATTTTGACAAATAATAATAATGCACTTTTGCTTCCTGGCCGAAACAGCGTCCTTTCAAAAAGTCGCCCAGAATCTTAGAAGCTGTTTGAAAAGAGCGATCGAGTCACGTACACAGTAACATACTATAGCTACTGTATGTCGCAGTTTTTTTTTCTCGAAGAGAAAGGTGTCATATCCATACGAAACTAATTCTAGACTTGCCTATCAGAATTTTCGTCCCAGTAGAATATCAGCTGCACATGACAGTATGCCCCAAACGTAGGGTATTTGCTGGAGAACTAGCCATGCATAAAACAGCAGCCGATGTTGGAGACAGCATTTAAAAACTGCCATGAGTGGTTTGACAAATTGACATAAAATATTCAGGTGACACCGGTCACGCAACACCTTGTGTATAGCCTGCGAGCAAGCCCTCCGGGGCGGTCCCCGGAGAGCTTGCTCGCAGGCTACTTGTGTAGAACTTTTAAAACTTCTTCTCCTTCTCTTTAGTTTTACGTAGAAATAGTATAAGCCCAAAACAATGCAAGAATAGATTCAAGGAATGTTTTAGTTCATTCTTTGTGTGTCTTCAGTAAATAGAATCCTCTAAATTGAGCTCACCCAAAATACTACTATTCACAATGCTCCTAATGAAATGCGATGATAAGATAACTTATTATAATGCCTCGTTAGCATCAGGCCCGCATATGCACGCTGATTACGTAACCAGGATGGCATAAATAGGATGAAAACACTCGATTCTTGCTCAGTTTCCTTCCAGCGGACAACCAGAGTAAAGGACTCTTTTTTCTGTTTCTCGCCCGAACCGCACGACTTCCCCGTCGTACAATGGCTGATATACAAGTGCAAATGCCACAAGCCCTGGCTCGTCACGAAGCTCCTCGTCTGGGAGCGGCTCAGGCTCCGCAAGTTTAGCAAGCACCGCAAGTTCCGCAGGTTGCACAAGTACCCCAGGTTCCGCAAGTTCAGCCGGCTCCACAAGCGCCGCAAGCGCCCCAACCGCCACAAGCGCCACAAGCGCCTCAGGCACCTGTAGCTCCTCAAGTAGGAAACGCTCCTGAAGCCGCTCAAGCCCCACAGGCTTCGCAAGTTCCGCAGGATGCAACGGATGGTGGAGAGCTTGAGGTGAATATTTTATGTCTTATGTCCGTGGTTTGCCTAGATAAGTTGATTACGATCCCAGTTACCACGTGTTCCAGCATGTTTTGAGATTTAGGTGGGTTTTTCTATTTCGCTCGGACTCGGTCAAGGGTTTAGTTTATATCATGTGGGCGAGGTTTCGCCAGCTTGTTTATTAAAATGAGCTTTACAAATGTGGGCAAGGTTTTGCCAGTGTTAATGAGTTAAGCTGACAAATGTGGGCGGTGTTTCGTCAGGGCGAGGTTTCGCCATCTTGTTTATGAAATGAGCTTCACAAATGTGGGCGAGGTTTCGCCAGCTCGTTTTTGAAATGAGCTTTACAAATGTGCGCAAGGTTTTGTCAGTGTTAGTGAGTGAAGCTGACAAATGTGGGCGAGGTTTCGCCAGCTTGTTTATGAAATGAGCTTTACAAATGTGGGCAAGGTTTTGCCAGTGTTAGTGAGTGAAGAAGACAAATGTGGGCGAGGTTTCGCCATCTTGTTATGGAATGAGCTTCACAAATGTGGGCGAGGCTTCGCCAAAAAAAAAAAGAAAAAAAATTGGTTCGAGAGTTTTTATCAAATGGAGACCGTAAAGGAGGGCGAGACTTCGCCAGTTTTGTTTTATGGAATGTTCCATTCAAGGATTTGAGGGAGTTAAACAAATGTGGGCGAGACTTTGCCATCTTTTGTTTTGTTTTGTTTTGTTTTGGTTTTGTGGCTTGAATGCTCCATTCAATGATTCGAGGCGGTTAATTGACAAGTTTGGGCGAGGCTTCAGTAGTTTGTCTTGTGGAATAGCCGTTTCAATGATTTGGGTGCATTTGGCTAATGAGGGCCACACCTCCCAGCTTGTTTTCCTGGAATATTTTGTTTAAATGAAGACAAAAGTTCTTGTTGTACGGGAGATCGCACCCTTTGTGGGTTTTTTCCGTTGTGTTATTTTTTAAAGAAGCTGCGAGGGCTAATATTCATTTGTGCCCATAACATTGAGATGATTTATTTGTACACTCCCGGGAGGTCATCTGTGGTTGCTTCGTGCATTTGTAGTTTTTTCAGAATTACAAATTAATGTTAAACTAAATTTTGATATTGAGATGAGGGCGCCAAGTCTCCGAGGAGGTTTTATATCGCCATCCTGCTTTTGAGCCTATAATATCTGCAGTTTTGTTCTCTGGAGACTTTTATGAGGTCGATTATTAAATAATTTAAAGTCACCCGAGAGTGGGTTCGAAATCTCTTGACTTTACTTTTGGAACCGTAATGAGGGTTGCTGTCTCGTATTTATTTGATTGAAGTCCGTAAATTGGTCAAAGTCTCACCAAATTGTTTTGGAGTATTAACTGTGTGACAAGTGTTTGCAAGGTTCCTCTGTTTTGCAATACCATTGCTTACGCGGTATTGGTGATTGTTTTTGTTGGCTATTGTGTGATTATTTGCTCGGCACAATTGGTTGAATAGATATATTCTGTAGTTCTTATTTTCGGCTTTATTGATTAGTCTGTGTGTATAAGTGAAAGCATTTTCTGACAGCTTTTGAAACTAGTGAAGGTGTTTTTTCCAAAGTGCAACACTTGTAGTACTGTGGGTGTGTTACGATGCATAATTTAACACATCGTTTATTATGGAGTTTACATTCCGACACACTTTGTTTGTTGTTCAAATTCTGACAGATTTTGAAAGGGAGGTATAACGAGCTGAAGGAGGCGATGGACATGCTGACAAAGTCCTCCCTGGAAAACCTGCTGAAGCGGCTTATGAGTTTGGCCTCTCGTCCTCTTGTAGAATTCAGTAAGTATGAGGCGTTGGAGTTGGTCGATGCCTTAAAGAACGCAGCTCATGATTCCAAGCATGAAAAGGAAGCATATTATCGCCTCGTCTTTGAGACGCTGCGAGGGAAGCTTGATCAGCCCAATGACCAGTTCCGCAATTTCATCTTCCCTCTGCTTGGAGACAAAGACCACGAGAAGGTCTTGGATGTGGTACCTAAAGTAGAGAAGAATAATATGCGGCAGATGCAGAAATCGTCTGGTTCGGGTGGCGTATTGAAGAATAGGAGCTACCCGTCTTCTAGGCCGCCTCGGTGATGTTTCTACTGTAATAGGCCGGGTCATATTAGGGCGCATTGTCTTCAGAGAAGGAAAAATTCAGGCGAATTAAGTGTGAAGGATGATAAAAAGCACTTTACCAGTGTCAATAAGTTATTTCCTGAATGTCTCTAGCATCTCAATTAAGTTTTAACAGAATGTTGAGTTGTTACTAAGGTCTTAGAGTCCAATAAATGTAATCCCAGGAAAACTATACTTTTTGTCTTTTATACGTTTTAGACTATTTTGTGGCCCCTTTATTTTTTGAGTCGTGGAGTTTGGCAGTTTTGAAAAAGGGTATCTCAGTCAACCCCCCCAGTTACACTGGGTCAAAGCTGATTGATTGATGACTGATGACTTTGGGTTTCGTCGCCACAAGTTTTTATTTGTTTCTTTTTTCTTTTGTTCCCCTTTCAGGGATGTATTAAAGCCTTTGGCTGGGCATGGGAAAGGGAAAGGGACAAGGGGCGAGGAAACCCTGTTCCTGTCAGCAGCGAGGTGACAGCAAATTCTCACTTCAGATCGACAGTTCTGAAAGTGTCAGGTGGGGAAGCTCTTGGAGATGTAGGAGATTTACTTTTTCGGGACCCCGAACATTTTAGGGCGGGCGAGTTACACGAGCATGTTGATAGCTGCAAAGAAATTATGGGGATTCCTTCGTTACATCAATCTGAAGTCTTAGCATGGATTGAGGGCAAAGTGTCTGTCTTTCCCTATTTTCAACATTTTTCAGGGGGTTTTAAGGGAGAGTCGTATGACTCTGATCTTCCCCCAGGAAAGGCATTTTTTAATGTCTCTTGTAAGCCGTTTGTGAAGTTTATTCAACAAACACTTCTTGATCGCTTAAAAACTGGTGCAGTGTCTTTGTTAGGGAAGGTGGGTGAGGTCCAAGCCCCCTCCCCCATCTCGTTCTCCCCTTGACCGTGGAACCAACGAAGCCACGTTTGTGTCATGATGCTCGTTTCTTGAACCTTTGGATGCAAGATAAGCCGTTTAAGTTGGATCGTGTAAGTGACCTGCCACGTTATGTTTCACGGGATTCGTACCAAAGTGTTCTTGATGACAAATCTGGTTATGATCATATTCTTTTGGCTGATGACAGTCGAACATTTCTTGGCGTCCAGTGGGGCGGGTGGTATTTCACCTACAATACGCTACCGTTTGGCTGGAAGATTTCACCGTACGTTTATCATAACACTAGCCTTGTGGCAACAAATTTCTTTCGGTCATTGAATGTCCCATGTCCGTTTGTACATTGATGATCGTCATAACGGACAGCTACAAATTCCCCTTGATAAGGGGGTATACGCTGATATCCCAACTCTTGATGAGCGTAGATTTGCAGCTGCAAAATCAGCCCTTTTCCTTGTGGCCTATTATTTGATTCAACTTGGATACTTTTTGGGGTTGGCAAAATCTGTTCTGAGTCCTAGAATCATGGGTTGTCCCTTACCTAGGATTTTTGTCAGATTCGTCTCGGCAGGTGTTTTACCTTATTCTAGAGAAGAAGGATAAAATTTTGAATTTGATCCGGGAGGTCCTAAACGCTAGAACAATAACGATTAAAACGCTTCAGCGTTTGGTTGGTAAATGTGTCTCCTTCTCCTTAGTTGTTCCTGGAACACGCCTTTTCACCAAAGAAATGAATGTGGCTATTTCGAAGGGCCATCTTTATTCTAAACTAATACAGGTATGTGGGGCTCTTAGAGAGGAGATTTCCCATTGGTTGTTTCTGGAGACATGGGATGATCCCCTTCCTTTTAGGGATGAGCGACATGTTCGAGTATCAGGTCGCTACGGATGCTTCTAATTTTGCGTGGGGAGGATCTTTGATTTCACCAGTATCTGCAGATACCTCTGATTATTGGAAGAAGGAAGAGCAATCTTGGGATATTGCCACGAAGGAGGCTACTGCCCTTGAGAGGGTGCTGTTGGCTTTTCAGAATCAGTTAAGGAATTCCCGGGTGGATGCTTTGGTTGACAATCAGGCGGTGGTTCAGGCCTGGAACAACCAAACTGGAAAGAGTGGATCTCTTAATAAAGCGTTAAAGAGGTTGTTCTTGACTACAGTGGAGCTGAATGTGTCTTTGCATTTGTCTTATATTTCCACCCATGATAACCCAGCAGACCTACATTCTCGCCGCCTGTCTGCGATGGATAGCCAACTGTGTCCTGCTCTATGGGAGGTTGTTGAGCAACAATTTGGAGGCCTTACAGTTCATACCTACGACTTGTTGGCGCTAGATTCAAACGCAATGAAAGATAAATTTGGCAAATGCCTCCCAAATTTTACGCCCTGCCCGATTCCTGCGTCATCAGGGGTAAATCTCTTTGCTCAGGATCTTTCCCGACATGAGCCATTTCTGGAACACCCCTATGTTTTTCCTCCGTCGATTTTAGTGGGCCCTGTCTTATGCTTTTTGAAGAGTTTCAGAAGGTCATGTACAGTAGTCGTTTTAGATGTGTATCCGAGGAAATACTGGTGGCCGCTGATCCAGTGTTGGTCATCAAGGTCACTTAAACTTGCTTGTAAAGGCGATTCACAAGCCCTCCTCATCCCGTCTAAGGAAGGATGGATAAATCATACCAATATTCCCGGAGACTTATGGATCTTCTTCGTTGAATTTTAAATTACGTGCTTGATATTGATAACAAGCCGAAATGACGTGTTAGTGTGGACAGAGATGTATTTAGAAAGATGTTCGATATTTATCTCAATATTTTTCTCTGTAATTTATGTAATGCTTGATATAGTTTATGAGGTATTACTGATTTAGAACGATTTGGTGATATCCTGATATCCTGATATCCTTGTTTTTGAGTATGATGCTCGATGTTCATTTCAGCTTTTCTTGCAATCTATGTAATGGTAGTTTAGAATTGAGGAATAAAGTGTCACTGCCTTTGACAAATTTTGTGATATCTTGTTGTTGCTTTTCCTAGGAGCTCCCGGTGGTGGCGAAACTGTTTGTTCCTTCTGTTCGGTGTCCGTCTTGTGGTTACGCCAATGATTGTGATTTTCGATTCTGTCAGCGTTGCGGTTACTCTAGGAAAATAGTGCACTTTAGACAGTCAAGATCGGTTGGTATCAATTTAGACGAAATTGATACCCGGTTGAATCAACTGTGGAATTTTGATCAAGCTACTGGTTATTCAAAACAAAAAGACTCTCTACAGAAGGAATTAGAGAGCTTCCTCTCGGGTCTGCCGGGTAAACCGTCTCTAGCTATCGTTTCACCCTGCGATCTGTGCCGTTTCCTTGCGTTTAAGAATAGAGGTTGCAAAACTCAGGTACATCGTAATGGTTGTGCCTTTTTAGGGCAACGTGGTACTCATTCATGCGGATGTCCCGTGAGACTTTCATACAAGGCTGTTGATTCTTACATTGGTAAACTCCGTTCTATCTTCCGCGCAATTGGTCGGGATGGCGAATGGGATAAGCGTTTAGAATTAGACAATCCGGCCGCGTATAAATCGGTTAAGGATTATCTTCGTTTGATAACGGCAGAACAGTTGCAGGCTAGGATTACACCTAAACAGGCGACTCCGTTTTTTGTGGATAAATCAGACTCAGCTTTCTCTTCATCTGGACCAGAAACTAGCCTCAGATAATTTATCTCCAACACAGCGTTTCATTGTGGCTCGAGACCAAGCTTACTTCAAATGTGTTTTCTTTAGTGGTGACCGTCCAGGAGATTTAGGTCGTGTTAAAGTCCCGGACATTTTACGAGTTCCTAATGACGATGGAATCCTTTTTAATATGCATTCAATCCCCTCTGGGACCATCCGAAAAAAATTCCTTTTGTGCAAAAGCACAAAGAAGGCGCGATATGTGCGATCCTTAGGGAAAAAACCCCATTTTTGGCCTCCCCAGAGGCTAAAAAAGGTGTTGTTAACTGCGCAAGGCTGCGCAAGGCTGCTCACTGGCCCAATAATAATGCAAATCCCTCGGGGCTATCAGAAAAAAAAGTTTATTATGTAGAAAGGCGCGATATGTGCGATCCTTAGGGAAAAATCCCCATTTTTGGCCTCCCCAGAGGCTAAAAAAGGTGTTGTTAACTGTTGTTAACTACTCTGGTATTCAGAGTAATTAGCTATGCTAAAATTCTTTTGCACTTGGTGTCGCACGTTTCGTGCGATACGCACCTGTGATTGGTTAGTTTCAGATATTTATATTTTCTTCCACCGTTGAATATTCACTCACGCTTGCTATCCACGCGGTTTAATACTTCGCTAGATTTTCCCACCCTCCCACCCAGCTTACTGCAGTCTTTGTTAGTTTTCGTTTGCAGGCCGTAGGGATGCTCCTTACCAAGGATTCAAATGCTTCAAATGTGGGAAATACGGCCACTGGGCCAGGGACTGCCGATCCGCCTTCTCGCCTTACCAGTCCTACAGTACCAATTCCTTCTCAGGACTTTCCTACAACAAGCCATCAGGATCACAGCCAATCCAGTCAGTTATCAAACATTGAGGAGGACTTAGCGCAGGTACAAGGAATTGTAGAAAAAAAGTGGAAAGTGGTTGTCCCTTAAATGTAAAGGGCAATTTGAGGGTCCACATTGACTTTTGGAAATCTATCGGCGCGCCTAATTTCATCTTATCGGTTATTGAAAACGGTTATAGATTACCATTCGCCAGTTTTCCTGAACCCGTGAAACTGAAAAATAACAAGTCTGCTAGGCTCAACGCCGATTTTGTGGACGAAGCCATCCGTGAGCTTGTTCTTTCTGGTCGTGTCTATGAAGTCTCTCAAGAACCTTTGGTAGTTAACCCTCTATCGGTGTCAATACAACCGTGTGGGAAAAAGAGGTTAATTCTTGACTTACGCCACGTGAACAAGTGTCTAGTTAAGCAAAGGGTAAAATACGAAGATTGGAAGGTTGCTCTTGCTTATTTTGCAAAAGATTCCTACATGTTTTCCTTCGATCTCAAAAGCGGGTATCACCACTGTTACAAGTAGTTTGCATTTCCGGTTATTATAGCTTCCGGTGCGTAGACACGTGTAATGCAGGAACTGTCAATCAATTAAACATACTTTGCTTCTCTCTAAAATGGCGTGTTTGGTCGTGTAAAATACAATATGGTGTCAGAGTAAAAGCGTGCTTTCGAAAGCAACACAAGCCGTACTCTCGACGAAACGTACCGCAAGAGGTCGCTAACTATCCCGTCTAAGAAGACGTAGCACAAAATACGGCAATTCTCGAGAAAGAGAGAACAGAAGTCATGTCTGACACAGAAGAACCACGCGGTCCGAGAGCAACTGGAACAACAACGCATCAAGCGCCGACCGCTCCTGCAGTTTCAGCCTTGAGTTTCACGTCTAACTTTCCAGTACCGGCCCCGATGAAAATTTCCGGCGACAGGATAAACAACTGGGAATTTTTTAGACAACAATGGGAAGACTACGAGCTAGCAACCGGTCTCGACAAGCGCCCCGAAGCTATTAGACTAGCCACTCTAAAGGTCGGCACACACGAGGGGACTAGTCCCTGCGACTGGTCCCTGCGACTAGTCCCGGGGACCAATTCCCTTCGTGTGCACTACCCATTTTAGTCAAGAAATGTAGTCGCAGGGACCAAAATTTGGTCCCTGCGACTAGTCCCACGAATTCAAACTTGTTTGAATTCGTGGGACCAGTCCCGGGGACTAGTCCCACAAACTATGCTTGGTCCCTTCGTGTGTACTGTTCGTGGGACAAGTCCCTGCGACCAAATGAAAATATTTCATCGGATCTTTTACTTTTTTCCAGTTGACATTGTCTTTATTGGGAGTCTTGATCGAACAGTTGTCTTTTTACGCTTCTGTACTAGCAATGTTGGACACTGGAGAAAAAACTTTATCGTAATTGCAAATGACAAACACTGATAGACCGCAAGGAGTATGAACCGGTTTGCAGTTGATTTATTTTAATGTTTTGTGGTTAATCTATTAAATTCGGTTTCACTGTTGAGGATCGCTTTATTTTTCGTCTCCACATTTAGGCGAATTTTAGTTAAAGCGCCCTAAATTAAATCCTTCAAGGGCTTGTCCCCGCAACTATTTCCTTCGTGTACACACTACAAGGGACCAGTCGCAGGGACCAGACGCAGGGACTAGTCCCCTCGTGTGTGCCGACCTTAAGGTCACTAATGGGCAAGGACTGTCTGCAAATATTTTTAAATCTGAAGTTAACTCCAGAAGAAAGGGGAAGCGTGAGCTCCAGCTTAGCCGCTTTGGAAGCATATTTCAAACCGACAACAAGTGTGGTGTACGAGAGATATCTCTTTAATTCGTCTACGCAAGGTCCCGAGGAAGGAATCGACGAGTTTGTCAATCGCTTGAGAAAACTAGCCTCATCGTGCAAGTTTGGCACGCTTACCGACGAAACGATCAGAGACAGGATCGTTATCGGGCTCCAGGACAAAGCTACAAAGCTCCGGCTGCTCAAAGAAGAGGAGTTGAACCTGGATAAAACGCTGAAAATCTGTAGAGCAAGTGAAATTGCAAGCAAGCAGTTGAAGTCGATGAAATCAGATCAAAACAGCGAACAAGTCAACGCCTTGGGCACTCAAGCGAGACGTCAAAACAAAGCCTCACACAAGAGAACAGCGTCGAGGAAATACCCAGCTCCGGTCACTAAAGAAACGCACAAACATACAAAGAAAAGTTGCGGCAGATGTGGCGGTCCAGAACAGCACAAGCTAGAGGAATGTAAAGCGTATGGTCAAACATGTCTCGTATGCAAAAAGCCAAATCATTTCGCCTCAATGTGTCGCTTGAAAGATAAGCATAAGAGCCAAAGGTCAGCACACAGACACGTGCGACAAGTCTTAGAAGAGAGAGATTCATCCGAGGAAGAACCTACGGATAGCGATGACCCAATTTTCAAAATTGAAGAAATCTCAAATGTGAAGACACCAGGAAAACAGATCAACGTCGACCTAGTCTTTTCGGACGAAGACGAGCAATACTTCACGGAGCTAGAATGTCAGCTAGACACGGGCGCCACTTGTAATGTAATGAGTCTCCGTGACGTAGCAGTAATAAGTCAGACCGGTGATCCGCCGTTGAAAACCAGCAAAGTTAAACTCAGATTATTTGACGGCTCACTAATGAAGCCCTGTGGTGTAGCAACCTTGAAAATTCACCGAAATGGTTCAATTGATCAGCTTGATTTTCAGATTGTGGACACTAAGAACAAACCTCTCCTGTCAGCTGAGACCTGTGAGAGACTCGGGTTGTTAAAGGTTACCATCACGGATTCAGTGCAAGTGAACAGTGTGGCCTCTGAACAAGACAAACCCGGAGTTCCATGGACCAAGGAGAACATCCTGAACGAATACAAAGATGTGTTCGAAGGGCTAGGACACATTGGAGATTCTAGCAGTTTCGTCATCAATCCTGACCACACCCCAGTACAACATGCACCAAGGCGCATACCTGTAACACTACAGAGTGAAGTCAAAGAGAAGATTGCCGAGCTGGAGAAGAAAGGCATCATACAAAAGGTGACGGAACCAACAGAATGGATCAGTAGTATGGTCATAGTGGCAAAACCTGGAAAGATACGAATCTGCCTAGATCCACGAGATCTAAACAAAGCGATCCAGAGACCCAAGTACCAGATGCCAACATTGGACGAAGTACTCCCCAGGCTCAGCAAAGCGAAAGTCTTTACAACCCTAGACGCCAAGGACGGGTTCTACCAGATAGGTCTAGACGAAGGCAGCAGTAAGAAAACCACTTTCTGGACACCATTTGGCAGATACAGATACCTTAGAATGCCATTTGGCGTCAGCCTGGCTCCTGAAGAGTTCGAATGTAGACTGCACGAAAAGCTCGCTGGTCTAGATGGTGTAGAGATTCTAAGGGACGACATGCTAGTAGCAGGATATGGAGACACCCAGGAAGAAGCAGAAGCAGACCATGACAGAAATCTAAGAAAACTCCTTGACAGAGCTAGAGAGGTCAACCTGAAGTTGAACAGCAAGAAAATGAACCTGAGGAAACCACAGGTGAAACTCATGGGTCACGTGATCAGTAAGGACGGCCTCAAACCGGATCCAGATAAAGTCAAAGCAGTGAAAGATATGCCCAAGCCTACTTGCAAGCAAGAGACCCTGAGTTTGCTTGGTTTCGTTAACTACCTTGCGAAATTTCTGCCAAGGCTTTCTGAAGTAGCACAGCCCCTGCGAAACCTGACCCTAGCCAATGCTCAGTTTCTGTGGTCTCAACAACATGACAAGGCATTTGATGAAGTCAAGAAGCTAGTGGTACAACATCCAGTTCTGAAGTTCTATGATGTTAACGAGGAAGTAACCCTCCAGTGTGACGCCAGCGAACGAGGCCTAGGTGCTACACTCCTGCAGAATGGTCAACCAGTCGCCTTTGCATCACGAACACTGTCCTTGACAGAACAGCGGTATGCACAGATCGAAAAAGAATGCTTAGCGATAGTGTTTGGCTGCCAGAAGTTTTCACAGTACATATCAAGAAGAGAGAAAGTCACCGTAGAGTCTGATCATAAACCGCTACAGTCCATTTTTAAGAAATCACTGTTGCAAGCACCAATGCGTCTTCAGAGAATGATGCTCCGGTTGCAGAGATACAACCTTGATGTAGTCTACAAACCAGGATCACAGATGTTCGTAGCGGATCACCTGTCCAGAGCCTTTCTGAAAGACACTGGTCCTGATGATGAAGAGTTTCAAGTTTTCGCCCTGGAACTAGAGTCGATGAACCCTCTCAGTGCAATCAAGATTAGCAGTGAGAGACTACCCCAGTTGCAAAGGGCTACTGAGCAAGACCCAGTCATGCAGACCCTCAAGACTACCATTCTGATGGGCTGGCCAGAACACAGAGAGGAGGTACCCGTCCATATCAGAGAGTACTGGAATTTCAGGGAGGAACTGACCCTCCATAATGGCATCCTTTTCAAGAACCAACGAGTAATCATCCCGAAGGCAATGCGAGCTGAATTAACAGCCAGAGCTCACTCTAGTCATCAAGGAATTGAAGCATGTATCCGAAGAGCGAAAGATGTCGTCTTCTGGCCCTCCATGAGTAAAGACATCCAGGAAGCCGTTGCGAAATGTGAAGTCTGTGCCGAGTTCCAGACAAGCAATGTGAAACAGCCAATGCAGTCACACGAGCTACCCTGCAGACCGTGGAGCAGAGTTTCATCAGACCTGTTCACTTTGAACTCCAAAGACTACATCGTGCTGGGAGACAGTTACTCAGATTTCATAGAAGTGGGAGAGCTTAGAGGCACCACATCTAGTGACATCATCACATTCTTAAAGGAGCAATTTAGTCGCCATGGCATACCAGATGTACTCGTCACCGACAATGGCCCACAGTACTATAGCAGAGAGTTCACTGAGTTCTCCACAGCATGGGAGTTCAAGCACGTGACGTCATCGCCAACACATGCCAAATCAAACGGAAAAGCAGAATCTGCAGTTAAAGTTGCAAAGAAGCTCTTTAAGAAAGCTTACAGAGACAACAAGGACCCTTGGCTGGCGCTGTTGGATCAAAGAAACACGCCCACGCAGGGTGTCAACTCAAGTCCAGCACAGCGACTAATGTCACGAAGAACCCGCACACTGCTACCTGTGTCGTCAAATCTTTTGTACCCTAAAGTGGAAGAAGGAGTAACCGAGAAGCTGAAAATCAAAAGGCAGAAGGCTAAGAGTTACCACGATAGAGGTGCCAAGTTACTGCCCGAGCTTGAAGTAGGTCAAGAAGTTCGTGTTGCTGGTCAACGCAGCAAAACCTGGGAAGCTGGTACCTGCGTCCAGAAACTTTCAGATCGCTCATACATGGTAGAGGTTAATGGAGCAACAGTGCGGAGAAACAGAGAGGCATTGAGGCCCAAGCTTGACGGCGGCTCGATCACACAGAGGAATGTAGAGGATACTGTTATTGAAACGCAAGCAACTGAATCAGCAAAGGCAGAAGAGGCACCAGCAGTGCCAAGTACCCACCAGAGTAAGGGGACAGCACCAGTGGTAGGCAGTGACATGCAACAGATCACCCCTAGTGTGCCTATGAAGACCACCCGCACCAGGATTATCAGGCCACCAGTACGGTTCAAGGACTATGTTTGAGTTATCAGAACTGAACACTGAACATTTCACTTTTTTATTTGTTAATTTTGTTCTTATTTGCATTTATTCAATTTTTTATTTGCTGATAATCTTGAAGTCGGATTTGCCAAAAGCTTGATGAGAACAGAGACATTTCTTTTCATTTTTTGATTTCAGTTGCTTCAATCAAGTTAGTATTTTCATTTCCTTTTCATTTAAAAAAAAGGGAGATGTTACAAGTAGTTTGCATTTCCGGTTATTATAGCTTCCGGTGCGTAGACACGTGTAATGCAGGAACTGTCAATCAATTAAACATACTTTGCTTCTCTCTAAAATGGCGTGTTTGGTCGTGTAAAATACAATAACCACGTTGAAATTTCACAAGAACACCAAACTTTCCTGGGATTTTCCTGGAGAGCACCTGGTTCCGGAGGTGAAGTATTCTATGTCTTTATCGTCCTTCCGTTTGGGTTGTCCACCGCCCCTTACTTATTTACAAAACTCTTAAAACCCCTAGAGAAGCATTGGAGGCTACAGGGTATTTGTATAGCCATTTTCCTAGATGATGGTTGGGGCACAGTTCAAGATAGAGAGGGCTGTTGTATTACGGCGCAAGCTGTAAGAAAGGATTTGGCCAGCGCGGGTTTTATAACCAATGATGAAAAATCGGTATGGGAACCCACCCAGAACTTGAACTGGTTAGCTATCGCTTGGAATTCGGCTTTGGGCACTTTAGAAATCATAGACAGAAGGATCACAAAGATTTTAAATACCATTGATCAAATTATCGACGCCGATTATGTGGTCTCTGCGACAAGATTGGCTTCCTTTACGGGGCAAATTATTTCCACTGGTCCTAGAATTATGACTAGACATTGCGTCATGTCAACCTTGTGTAATGACCATTGGGAGTTTCGCCTAGATGATTACTGCAAAGAAGAATTGTACTTTTGGAAAGAAAATCTCATGAATATTAACAGTAGACATTGCTTTGTGAATACATCTCCTAGCTATTTTGTATACTCTGATGCCAGCGCTACCGGTTTTGGCTCTGTAATTGGTTTTAATAACGATTACGTGTGCCATAAAATGTGGACAGAGCTTGAAAGCTTGCAGAGCTCTACGTGGAGGGAGCTATATGCAATTGAATTTTCTTTGCAGTCATTCGCCCCAGTGCTTAAAGGGTCACGTGTCAAATGGTTTACTGATAATCAAGCCGCTGCCAGAATCGTTGAAGTGGGCAGTATGAAACTAGAATTACACAGAATGGCGAGAAGTATTTTCAATATTTGCATTCAGTCAGGGATCTACTTGGAAGTTCAATGGATTCCCCGTACTCAAACTCAACAGGCTGATTGTATAAGTCGCTTATTGGACACTGATGATTGGCAGACTACCGATGATTTGTTTCTGTCTTTGAATGCCCATTGGAAACCTCATACTGTAGACTGTTTCGCTAATTATTATAACCATAAACTACCGAAGTTCTTTTCTCGGTTTTGGAACCCCAATACGACTGGAGTTGACGTTTTTATTCAACCTCTGAGGGGAGAGAACTGTTGGGTGGTCCCGCCTGTTTCTATCGTCCCAAGGGTTCTACATTACATGAAGTGTCAAAAGGCTGTTGGTACTATTGTTGTATCCTTTTGGCCTTCAACTCATTATTGGCCTCTAGTTACGAATAAGTATCTTAAGTATGTGTCCGCTTATAGCATGCATAATGGGAACCAGTCCCTCGTCCATGGTAGGAATCTTAATTCCCTTTTAGGATCCCAGCACTTTAAGGGGTATGTTATTGCTTTAAGGATGGAATTTTTTGATTAGCCACATTGCTTATTAATCAGTCAGAGAAGCAGGCACTGGCCATACACTGAGTGTGACGGCACCCGCACTATTGCTTTACTATTATTGGTATCCGCATTTTTGACTCAGTGGTTTTTTATGCTAATGGTGTCTGTACCTGCTATTGTTATTGTTATTGTTATTGTTTGGGCGCTGGCCTTACTAAGGGGTGACTGCACCCCTTAAGTCTACGGCGTAATTGGTTTTTGATCTCCAGAGCTCTTGCCCCGGTTTTTTGAAGTTTGCATACTTAGCCTTGCTACAGCTTATTACAATTTCTTATGGGCTTTTGAATTAAGTTATTTTCTAGTTTTGGATTGCGCGTTCCTACCCCAACCCCCCCCCCCCCGCCTTTACTTTTGAGTGTTTTGTTTCTTGCTTTTTCAGATACTCAATTCATGCAGGGCATGGGAGCCCCTCCTGTTTTCGTCTTCAATCAGCTTTGATCAGATAGTGAGAGTGATGGCACAGTCTCGATCGACATCTACCACCAAAGCTTATCTCCGGGTCATTAAGAAGTTTTTAGAATGGGCAAGTCTAGGGAACTAAGTGTTCAACTGCCTTTTTCTGTTAGCACAGTATCTCTTTACTTATTCGAAATCCATCAGTCTTGTGCCTCCAGTGCGTCCATGATACAAGCTCACGCTGCTTTAAAATGGTTCCCTTCGTTCGTTCCTAGCCTCGACCGCAATCCTCTAGATAGCGAATTTTGTAAGAATATTATTGAGTCAGCAAAACGCACCAAGTCTAAGCCAGTTACGAAGAAGAAACCTTTTTCTTCTCAGATTATTAAAGCCATTCTTGATTCTCACAATAAGGAAGATGCTAGTTTGAAGGACCTTCGGGTAGCTGCTTTATGTTCGTTAGCCTTCGCCGGTTTTTTCCGGTATAATGAGTTATGTGATATTGTTCCCAGCCATATTGAATTTCATAGTGAGTACATAAGGATTTTTGTGCCTCGTAGTAAAACTGATGTTTATAGGGAGGGTAATTATGTCTATATCAGATCATTGGGAACTCCATACTGCCCCACTGGTGTTTTAAGAAGGTATATGAATTTAGCCGGGATTGATGCTAATAGTAATCTCCCTCTGTTCAGACCGCTTGTTTCCCACAGGAGTAACACTAGCTATACCCTAAGAGATGGAAAAATCTCTTATACGTCATGTAGGGAAATTCTAAGGGGTATCTTAAAGCAACTGGGATTCAATCCGGATGACTACGGTCTCCATAGCTTAAGGTCCGGGGGAATAACTTCCGTTGTCCGTAACAGTTGTAATTCAATTTCTGAAAGACTGTTAAAGTTGCATGGCAGATGGAGGACGGACACAGCCAAAGATATGCATGTTGAAGAAAGTCTGGATAATAGGCTTTTGGTAACAAAAAATTTAGGACTTTAATTATGTTACCTTTTCTCCGTTATTCTACCAATATGTTTTTCTCATGTATTATCTTGTAAAAAAAAAATTGTAAGAAATTTTTTCTTTCTAAGTTGTAAGCTTTTTGTTAATGTATTAAACTGTTTGGATCCGCTTGCGAATCCTACCATACCTCCTTTCTGCCTGGTTATTTACGGGAATTGAAGGGTAAAATAATTTACGTTCGGTTGAGCGCAGCGAATTAGAACGTAATCTTATTTAAAGGATATGGGAGCCGAAGATGGGGAGACGCTTCATGGTTTCCGATCGGGGTGCGTTATTACATTGGCTTTAACTGATGCAGATTTATCAGAGATAATGGATCATGTAGAATGGGCACGTCGACATACTGCACTTTATTATCTCCAGTTGGCTAAGGTCCTGAACCCTTCTGGTGCCTCAGGAAAGCTAGCGGCAAGTGACTTAACGGAAGCAATAAATCCATGGCAGGATGTTTTAAAATGGGTTAAAACGTTTTATTTGTGCTTTTCCTGTCAATCATTCTAACAGGCGTAATCTGTCAACTTGAAGGACAATAAACAATCTTAACTTTTTTTTGGTTTAGTTTGGGATTTAGTTATAGTGGTGGGAGATTAAGGCTTGGGGAGATGAGATATGGGATTAGAGAGTGTTGCATTTGAGGGGGTATATACTTATCAGTTGAGTGTAAGGTTGAACATAGGTGGCGTGGGTCAATATTTTTCCATATCTTATATTAGCTGAGTATGAAATAGGAGTGTTGTGGAATAGAATACTATTCACAATGCTCCTAATGAAATGCGATGATAAGATAACTTATTATAATACCTCCTTAGCACCGGGCCCGCATATGCACGCTGATTACGTAACCAGGATGGCATAAATAGGATGAACACTCGATTCCCGCTCAGTTTCCTTCCAGCGGACAACCAGAGTAAAGGGCGGCCCACCCACCCGGCCCCGATAAGTCGTGCGGTTCCGTCGCCCTTAGTTCTGTTGCAGCTTTTCGGCTAGCCCGCTGGATCAATATTTTCCCATGTCTTATATTAGCTGAGTATGAAATGGGAGTGTTGTGGAATAGAATACTTTTCATTTCATTCATTTCATTATGCAAATTTTGGCAACACTGGTTCGCGAAATTTTGTTTTTGTCAGCGTGAGCCTGAATCGCCCAGATTCTTTATTTCATCTCCTAATAGTAGTAGGGCCAAACATTATCACAGCGTTTATTTCAGTTCGATATTAGACATACCAAGACCAATTTTAAGCCTCTGAAGTTACCCAATTTTTGCCTTTCTCCGAGGTGCACAAAATGCCTTTGTTTCAAAGAACCACCAAACCATATAAATAAAGCAAACCTCCAAGCAATTCCCATTGTTAGAAAGTGGAATAGTATTGCTATCATTTGAAATTAAAATTATTTTCTGGCGTTGCAGATTGTTTAAAAGAAAGCGCATTCAATTTGTTTAATTTTAAAGGGGTTATGTCACGAGGATTTTGCTATTTTAGGTCAATTCTGTTTTAAAATCATAACCTAGTGCCTTTACTCATACACAAAATGCTCCTATAAAACTATGAGGAAGATATCAGATGAATTTTATCAGGAATAGCTAACCATAATATTTTTTGGATGATTTTTGAGAAAATAGCCTCAAAACTTGAAAAAATTGGCCCCATTTTTTCAAGTTTCAATCCATTTCCATCCTTGCCATCGGTGGCAACAGACGGCAGGAAGCAGTTTCAGTGCCGTAAAATAGTCTTTAATAACAAAGCTAGACCATTATTTTTGGAGTTCAATTGATGCTAAGACACTTTTTGGCTTTTTAAAAAGATACTGAAATAGCGTGACATAACCCCTTTAAGCCTGATTATTGCGTAATACATTAAGCAAAACCGTTTTTCCGAATTTCTCCAAAACAATAGAATTCCAGAAGGTTTAAGTAATATTTTTGAAGATAGCTTCCCAAAAGTGTTCTTCTGGCAAGTTATCACGATTTTATCGATTTTTTTGAGCTTGTCCGTCGATTCTCGATATTTACAGTCAGAGCCTCTTAAATTTCTATTTCTACACAATTTCTTGTCGTCCTAAGAAATCAAGCACTCCGGAATAATTTTGATTTGTGTCTCAGTGACGCTGTTGGAATTTTCCCTTAATCCAAAGTTGCTGCAATTGAAAGTGATTTTTCTCGTCCATTTTTCTCGCCGGGTTGCTCTCGGGGAAAAAACCTTCAGCTCACTTTGTTGTTGAGTGTTCATTGACCATATTTGGTCGCAGCAGGTATGTGAGGCTGATAGCCTAGCTCCGTTAAGCCAATCAAAATGCTAGAAATCCAATATACCTAATCCAGTTTTTATTAATAGTAGATGTAATTAAATGTAAAGAAGATCCTCGCAGTTATGAACGCAACTTATGCAATTGCGAAAAGATGTAATGTCGTGAAGTTATAAGTTTAAAAAGGGCTAAGTAATATGACATACCAAAGAAAAATTTCAGTTTTTGTTGTTTGCTTTTCACTTGCCGTATGCTGCTTATGTCTTCCTCCATATCCGTTTTTGTAGTTTTTTGGTATTTTAATGGCCGCATCGGCAGCAGCCGTAAGCATTAGCCAAACGTGTATTTGCTTTGATAATTACATGGGCACTAAGCTTTTCAACTCTTTCCTGGTATCCAACCTGTTTTACGGGCCTTCAGTTCTGTGTTTGTGTACTGAGGTATCAGTAACCTACGAGCAAGCTCTCCGGGGCGATCTGGCGGCGGGGCGGGAAAAGGAAGGATAGCTTGCAACTACGTCTCAGGAATTTGAATTTCTACATCGAAAAAGTCGATGCAAAATGCTGATTAACCGGCCGTCGCCATGGCGACCGCCGGTTTATAAAATGGACACGGTTTTTGGTGAAAGCAAGTTGGCTTAACATACGAAGAAAGTGCTGTAAAGCTTGTGGTACGGGTACTCAAGAGCGGTACTGTCTTCTACAAGACGCATGCGCATGTTAGTCTTCTGAATGTTACCTTCCTATGTTTTTGTCTTTTAATTTACAGTATTTAAGATATGAACGGCGAAGGGTTGTTTAAGTTTGGGGTTTTTTGTACAGTACAGCCCAAAAATAATGCACGCGCAAGAACTTCTTTTTGCGTCCGCAAGCCGAGAACTTCTTGCGGCTACTTGCAGGATGCCTGCACTTGAATACTGCAAGCCGCAAGAACGTCTTTGCGTTTAGAAGTTAAAACCGCAAGAACTTCTTTGTGGTAAGATATCTGGACCGCAAGTAAGCGCAAGAACGTCTTTGCCCTAACACCTTAAAAACCCGGAACCCGGGGAAGGTAAAAAAGAGACCACTTTATAGCGCAAGGCACGTTCGAAATTGGCTGCCTTTGTAACTTGCAATCAGTTGTTTATTTGGTCCCTTGTAAGTTTTTTTCTTCGGTTTTGAATTTTTTATCCGATAAAGAGTTCACTAGGTTCTGAATTTGACACTGGTCGCCTTCTATGTTATTTTTTAACGGCTAGGGAGAAACGAGACTCAAACGAAGCACGCGTGTTATTGTTTATGTGTCCCGGAGTCCCAGACATGCGGTACGCTTAGCGGCGCGAAAGGTTTCGCTCGATTTATTTCACTTAAATGAGGAACAATGGCAAAGCACAGTCCATCAGTCACATTATTAAAGAACCGACATTCACCTGTTCAGTGTTGCTGTACTTCCACCAACATATTAAACTCGGACAAATACTTTTAATTAGTTGCGCTCACACGTGTGAGAAATAAACATGGTCACTCAGATGAGAAGAAATAATACCCGAAGTCTTAATTGGAAAAACACATTATGTTTGTAAAAATAGTTCCACTCATTACGCTGAAGTCGATATCACATTTTAAATCTTCGAAGTAAACCAAAAAAGTCTGAAGGAAACTAAAACTCCGCGATCTGAAAGAAATTCGGCACGTCAATTCTAACCTGAGTAAACACAAATCTGCCGTATGCAAATTTGGTATGATTTGCTTGAATGACATTTTGTAACGCAATGCATGAGCAGTTCTCTAAGTCGTCAAGACAGCAAGCCCCGGGCAGCAAGCTGTGTCGAAAGGCGAATGTGTAGTTGAAATCATATGTCTATGCTATTTCTTCGAGTATCCCTTTTTTGCTGGGAAATTAAACTGGTAAAGATGCAGGGATTCTTGATGACTTCACCCACGCGATGGCATGACCTCCTGCATGTGTAAGTCTGGTCTTGTCTTGCCTGTCAAAGAAGAGTTCGCGCAGTTTGCCGCAATTATAGCTTTTGGACCTTTTTGTTTCTATTTCTTGGATGGAATGAAAAACTGAATTGAGTCAGTTCTGAGTTGAACCCGTATCACTGTATCTGAGACACGCTTAAAAAAATTGTTCATGTTTTGTCATGTGCCGGAGATCATGTTTACCGGGTGTTTATCTTGCAGTCGGAAAGCTGGCGGATATTCCATTTCGTGATGTGAATTTTCTTCGATACTTCGGTTGTTCGAACATTTGCTTCCTTGATTTTTTGATTAGCCTTGTGAACTTTCGCTTGACTTGGCGAATTGTCGCGCCAACACGCCAACACGACGAAAAATCGCTCGAAAGCTCGGTGATATTTCAAAGAGAATAGAGCGCGAGATTCGCTCTCATTACTTTTGCAACAACAACAACAACAACAACACACTTTATTTGCATTCCCAATTACAAATGGTATTGCAAAAGTATAGGAAAATAATGATAATAATAATACGTAGTACATCGAAGGATATGTAAGGGTAAGTAATAGGATCAACTAATTGACGATTGTTGCGATTGTCGATTCATTTCTTAGTGCAAAAGCTTCATAAATGAAGTAACCTAATTTTTTACAGAGAAAGGCATCTATATTATTAAAGAGAAATATAATTTTTTGATTGGCATCTAAAGAACTAAAATCAGAATAATTTCTACCAATGTAGTCTATTAGAGATTTTCTAATTGTATTTTATCTACTACAATTAAGTACAAAATGTTCTTCGTTTTCAACTTCATTTAATGAGCTGCAGTTTTAACAGATTCTCAGATGCTCAGGAAGTTTAGGATAAGAATGTCTACCAGTTTCAATTCGTAGGTTATGGTTGCCTACTCTAAGTTTTGCTACTGCCCGACGATGTTTAAGATTTGTAATTAATTCTAGTGAGTTAGAGGGAGTAACATCTGTTTTAAAAGTAGAGTAAAATTTCAGTTTTTTGTTACATCTAATCAATTCATGTTGATGCTTTTCTAAACCAGTTTTAAAGTTTTCGATTATTTTGGATTGACACTTTTTAGTTTTTAATCTATCTCCTTTTGTATCAATCATAGTTTGAAGATCAGTAGAGAAATCGGTACCATATTGTTTAAGTATATCATACCTCACAATACCTCACACTAACACGAGCACTACAAGTTTCTTCGGCTGGACCCTCACTACTTCTTGCGCCTTCTTGCGGCTTGCGGTAACATTGGTAACTTCTTGCGGCTAGATTTTCAACTTCTTGCGTTTCGAATGTTCTTGCGGGTAAACTGCAGAAACCTAGCACTTTCACTTCTTGCGCGGGCTTGCGTGTTCTTGCGGCGCAAGAACTTCTTGCGCCACTTCTTGCGCGTGCATTATTTTTGATAGGATTGAATGCGAAAATAGGATTGAATGCGAAATTGACTGTGTTGTCTGATCTAGTTAGTGGCTATGGTGAAATTTTTTTTAGCGCAGGAGTTTTTTTTATTGGGATTGACATTTTGAGGGGTGTAAAAATGTGGGAGTCAGAAGGATTTGTGAATGTCAGGACCATATCACGCTTCTGTGAATGTGATTTGCTTTGAAAGTTGCGTTTTGCGTGAGAGGCAGTTTCCCTTGGCGTTTTATGGGGGGGGGGTGGTTTGCGAAGTGGATTGTAAGGTTTCTGATTGGCTAACTTGTATTTCGCAGCGGACAAAAAGGACAGTTGCGTTTTGCCGGCGTGGGCTAGGAAGAGAAGGAATTGGTACTAGTATGATGATGCAATATTAGTTGATTGCACATCAGTACATGATAGTTCTTGTGAACGGAGAGAAATGAGTGTTTGTTTGAGGCGAGAAGTTGATACGAAGGAATCGTCATTAATAAGGAGTTTTTTTATTAATAAGGCAGGTGTTACGAGTCTTTTTGCATTGAAAGAACGAAAATATCTGAATATTATCGACGGATTTGTGTGGTTTGCGTGTGGTGTTCGCTAAAGGCTACGAGCAGTCTCACTTTCCGTTCAGAGGTAGATAGTGAAGGAAAAGAAAAACAGGCGAGTGAGCGCGAAATCGATTGCGGCTCGACAGGCGCGTTAGCTTTCAAAGACGTGGGCGACTTTCGTCCCCGCTCGCTTGTTTACCTGGTTAGCGGGTTAGCAAACTGGATTTAAACATCACGTCATGAGATATCTTGACGTGCCCCATACTCTGACGATCTGCTCGAGCTCGTGTTTTTTGATTCTACTGCTATGTTCACTGTTTGTATTTAAGGTCTAGGCACAACAGTAAATACTTCGTCGTCCCTGTGTGAGCATTCTCAGTTGTGGACGAATTCATATCGACATTCAACGTTTGAGTGATTTTGCGTTTTTCAGCACAAATAAAGCGATAAGAAAGATAAGCTGAGTCATCAGAGTTTAAACATTACGTCATCCAGTACCGCTATAGTCAAAATATTGTGTCACACAATCACACTTTTCCTCACGCCGGTTCGTAAAAAAAGAGGATCGCGCTAACATTTGTGAAACCTAGGGGTGGGGAGGGTCAGAATGGCCGGTTAAAATGCCCAATGGGCTTTCTTGTTGGTGGAGATTTAATTTGGTAATGACGTCATCAATCTTCACGCGCAGACGACAAAAGTAACGCCGAATGCGACATAAACTACGAAGCTAAAATTTTCGAAAATCAAAATTGCCTTCGCCAAACCTGCTGCCAAAAGCGAAACTTTTGAATTTAACTTATACTAGAAATCGAAGGTTATGATGTTAGAAGGAGAATTAGAGTAAAATAGCAAGCTTTTTTCCTTGGATTATTTTTAGTTCACAGTGCACTGAATTTGCATACTGCGAGTCTCAAAATAATTGCTCGAGCGATGTGGGAAGAAATCTAACCTTTCTTTCGCGTACTTTATCCTTCGATTAAAATTGAAATAGTAAAAGTGGCTCATATTGAAAGTCAATGACAATTGTAAAAGAATTTCTAAGAAATAGCGAACATAATCCGAAGTTAGTTTCAGTGCAAAAGCGCATCAAATTTGCATAACGCGTGAAAGCTGACCTTCTTTCACGTATTTTAAACATGTTTGTTAAATTGAAGCTCGTTTCTGGTTTACGCTGATTGGCCAAAATCTGACACCTCAGACAACAGGGAGCCACAGCTGCGCTGGAGGCAGAATTTGAATTCCAGAGGCGTAGTTGCAAGCTCTCCTTCCTTTTCCCGCCCCGCCACCAGATCGCCCCGGAGAGCTTGCTCACAGGCTAAGTTTTCAGTTATGAGTGTTGCGTCTTTTGGTAGAAATCTTAGGTCTTTTTAATTTTGGGTGTTTAGTTTTGGGGATTATTGAGTGTTGGGGTTTAGGGTTTAGGCCTGGTGTGGATTAGGCTGTTGCGACAGCTGGCTCCCATTCCTCATCCTTTAAGCGTGAGGGAGAGCGGTGCATATAGATTACTATTTGTCAGCGGTCTCCCTCAGAGCGTATATAAGGATGAGGACCACGACTCCTTCTCTCTTCTCGCCAGGCTGGCAGCTCGATCTGTCGCGGCGTGTCAGCGTTGTGCTTTTGTGTTCCTTCTCTCACAATTTTTTGCCTCCTCTTTTTGTTCTCCTTCTCGCTTCCACGCTGTTCTGTTTCAGTTTTGTCCCCCCCCCCCCTTTTCTCCCGCCCTGTTTGCTGCTTGTCTGTTTCTCAACTGAAAGCGGCAGCTACCTCCAATTTCCTTAAAATTTATGTATATAGCTCTCTCAATTTACTTTTCACAAACAACACATTCTTAAACTTTGCAAACAAACTGAAGAAAAAATACCTTTATTTATTTATACTTTTTCTTCCGGTTAAATTTTTTTATTTTTTCTGTCTCTCCTGTTCAGGACGGGCTCGCCTTGCTTTAACTGGTCAATCAGCAAGTTTGTGTTTCACCTATGCCTTTTTGTGAATTTTTCACTCACCTTCTGGCTTCTCGTCCTTTGTAGATGATTCAGTCTCGTTCGCTCATAGGGTCAATACCACTTAATGAATTAGAGAACATCGCATTTATAAAACACAACTGCCTTTTTTTTCGTTTTTTGTGTGTTCGCTTTCACGGGTATACCCGTGGAAGATGAATAGATGAAAGTGAGTGGAAATAAGGCTATTGAAAGGCAGCTTTTTTCCTAAACATTTTTCGTTGATTCTACTAAAATGAGCATTTGTCTCTTAATCATAAAGCTCCATAATTGTGCTTTTGATACGATCCAATCAGAATTGAAGAGAATGTTTTGTCAAAGCCCTGATCAATCAAACTATTGATTCACCTGACACGCGCTTATATAAGTTACCTCCGCTCAATGACGACAAATGAAGGATTTATTTACACACGGTAGTATAAATGATATTCGTGGTCAGTTTCAGTTACATTTCATTCAGTTTAGTACACTGACAGCTAAATGATTTCAAATTTTAGCAGTCGGTAGCACATTTGCTTTTTTTCGGGCAATTAATCTTTTGAGCTCTGACTGTACAAGTCTTCATTTCTGTTCCTTTAATTTGCCCCGAAGTTGTGTATGTTTCAAAACATTTGCTGCAGGTATGTATGTGTATCACGTTTTCTTTCTGCTCTTTTTTTTTTACTTTATTCTTTGTTGTTATTTAATTATCGTTATTGTTAGTACATGCATTGTGAAATAAGTTAATAATTTCCTTTTTTGCTTCTTTATTAATGCAAGGAGCTTTTTTTTCGCATTTAGCTTTCAAACGCTCTAGATAGCTCAGTATTACTAAAATATGTCTGATTCTGTTTTGTTTGTCCCTGTGCGGAGTTGAGTGTTTACATTAAGTTGGACACATTAAAAATGAGAAAGGGATGATTGATTCATGATCGCAAAAAACGAAGGTTTCTGCTTGAACTTAACTACAGTACTATCACATAACATCGCTTTTTTGCACCTCCAATTAAAAGGATCTTTTTGTGTGGTCTTGAAGTCTGATGAGTTACAGGAATTAAAAAGCAAGCTAATAAAGTGGTTCAGAGGGTGCTGAAGTGAGATATTTTGTTGATTGTGAATCAGCACATATTAGGTTACAGGTTTCTTTACTGCTTTCTTTTGTTGCAATTCGTTTTTACAATTAGACAGTGTCAGATGAATCGCGAATTCTTATTTATCCATGTGTGTGTTTTCAGAAGTACCGACTAGACCCGTCTTCCGAGACACATTTTCAGTTTAAAGCGATTTCTCGCGGGTGCATGAATTAAGCAGACGTGCACCAATAAAGATCAATAAATTAGTCTTCCCATGGTAACTAAACTGGTGATAGTGACAATACCTCAGCTAGAAGTTCCGTTATAAAGCCATTAGCCATGTATCTTTACGTCAGTTTCAAAATCAAGAGGAGCTGATTTACTTATTCCCAGACAGTTTTGAATAACATTTTGTGGTCCGATCTGCTCATGATGCTATCAGTAAGCTGACTGACTGATAGATCATTGCTGCATAGCTGTGTTTCTCAGCGAAGAAGTAGACTCAGGTCATAGTATTGATACGATACTGTGCAACCTTTGAATTGACCCTTACAGTAAGAAATTACATGATCATGATCATAAATAATACCGTAAATCTAGCATCATTATCTTATTGATATTAGAGCAACTCGCAGATTTAAATATCTGGGTTTCAGTCAGCGAAGAAAGGAAACTATCTTCTTTTCATCCTGCAATTTTCGATATCCCCGAGATTCAGTTGGACGTTTACTGCCTGCAGATGTGGGGCAATAAAAATTACCAGATTCTTGGGGAAAAGAAACACAGCAATAACACCGTAGGCTGCAACAATTTCTTTACACAAGGAAAGACTTTCATCATCATCATCATCATCATCATCATCATCATCATCATCATCATCGCCGTTGTCGTCGTCGTCGTCTTCCTTGACTTCGCTGTCATCATCATCCTCATTATGATAATCATAACAATAAAGACATTGAAATAATGCTGCAAAAAACTAAACTAAAAAGCTTATACAACGGAAACTGTATCTGCGCCGAAATATAATCAGCTTCCGTTGTTTCAAATGATAATATAGTATGTCTACCTTCTTTGTACTTTCCAGTTTTCTTTTATTAAACGAATTTAAACTATAACGACAGCAATGGCGTATATGATCATCATATGATGTCATGTATTAATATTCTTTCACAAAAGGATAACATGAATAACGACGCCTGTTTGCCAAGTCGGTAATAATTATTTACTTATTCTGCGGAAGTTTCTCACTTGTTGGTTTTTTATTATTGGATTGCATTTCTACTTTTGACGACTTCCGTCTGGATAAATGATTAATTTAGCTAAATGATATGATAAAACATGTCTTTAAAGGTATGAAATCTTAATTTCGCCTATTTCATGATCACAAACGCTCGGCGTCGTTTCGCCGCGACAAAACCCTAACCTTAACAAACGTGCTCATCAAAACCAATTGTGCTGGTAGGTCTTATTTTTTTTCTTTTATATCTATTTTTGCAGAATTTTTGAACTGGGCAGCAAATCATTATTAAGCCAGCAACCTAGGTTGAATCAAACCAGAGGCTCACCACGGAGTTCTCCGTGATAAGCTTTGTCTTAGCTTAGAAGAGGCTCTTATTGTGTTCTTGAAGAACATTCCGATCCATAAGACTCAGGAAATACCTTGACATTAATTTGTAACTAAAAACCGAGTTTTCTTCGGAAAGATTTGATCACGCTAACCAGCAAGCGTTTTACAACACAAGTGCAACCGTTTTTCAGTGTGGCAAACAACACAGAGAACTGGGCTCCGAAAAACAATTCAGCCACAGTTGTAAGCCGAATTTACCAAACCTTAGATGCTCTTAATCAAACTTCCCGCGAAAGTTGCTTTTTGAAAAAAAGGTTGCCGTATAAGAAAAGGTTACGCTAGAAAATGTTTTGACAATCTCGGTTTCCATACAGAAATGAAGAAAATTGCACCATTCATCGTCACTCAACCATTCGTATGGAGTTTTTAAGGGACCCAAACTGTTATTAAGGCTAGTGAAGATTTTAGGAAAAACAACCACATACGATTCCTTTTACAAAACCTCCTGTCACATGAATACTCAGCAAACGGCTGAACTGAATAGCGCAAACTTTGGAGGGCGGCAAAAAGATCCTCTAAGACTAAATAATTTAATTTTCCACGAAGGCATTGAGGTTACAGAGTGGAATTAAGTATGATAAAAGTTATAAAAGACAGACAAATAGGGCGACAATGACGTCAGTGTTGTGAATCCGTCTTTATTAAATAGGAAACTCGTTTGTTAGAAGACAACCTGTAACCGGTTGTCGATACTACTTGGTCGCGTGTGGGGTGTCTAAAAATAAGACACAATTGTACCAAAAATTAAAAATTGTTTGTGATCGATCGTTAAATGGTGAAATTTTTTCTTTAATCCACACTCGTTCTTCGTTTTTTTCAAAGGGATATATGTGACACTGGCCAAACAAATTACCAAATCCGCTCTCCAATTGAAAACGCACAAATCACTGTCCTACTGATTACTTTGTCAGATCTCATTTTGACACAAAAAACAACTGAGAGCCTTCTCAGCGAGAATTGTTGGCTATTCATTGGCATTTTTCTTCTAACAATAAGCCGTAATACTTTGTTTCAGTGGAGAGTTTTAAGAGTCACCCAGGACGTCAATATGATGGTCTTATTTTGTTTTCTTATAGGGAGAACAGTGTTGAGTGAAAATGTTGTCGTCGATCTATCTTGGCTTTTCAGTGTTGTTCTCTGTCATGGTGGTATGTAACCTAGTTGGTAACACGTTGGTTATCCTGGTGGTTCTACTCAACAGATCAATGAAGACACCTACCAACTATCTGCTTGTAAACCTTGCAAGTGCCGACATCGTGGTCGCCATATTTATCGGTATACAGTTCATAGCAACTCCTACTTTTACCCACCCCCAAGGAACCTTAGGGTCTGTGTTGTGTAAGACCCTCACTGGTGGTACCCCAGGTTGGGTTGGTGCAGTCGCTTCTGTGTTTTCCCTTGTTGCTATAGCTATTGAACGCTACTGGGCCGTCTTACATCCCCACAGCCAGAAAATCAAACTAACCAAGACAAAGATAGCCATACTCGCTCTGCTCTCTTGGTTCGTGTCTATCATCTGGGCCATTCCAGGATTCTGGGCTACTGCATACAACAATGAAATGAAGGGATGTGCGCACAGCTTTTCTAAACCAATTTATGCTAAGCTGTACACTGTTGGGTGGTCTGTGGTAGCAGGTGTTATCCCTATAAGCATTATGGGAGCCCTGTACTCTAGGGTTGTGTACCGCCTTTGGTTTGTGAATAGCGCCGCTACTGAAGCCACTCAGCGGGCTTTACTTCGTTACCGGAAGCGCGTCACCAAGATGGTTATATTTGTGACAATTGTGTATGTACTGTGTTGGGTTCCAGAGCTGTTAATCTATTTCCTGGGATTCACTGGCGCCATACGTCTACAGAGTATTCACCATGCTATTGCGTCTGCTTTGATCGCGTTCAACTCAAGTATCAACCCGACCGTGTACAGCTTACAGAGCAGTAAGTTTCGGAAACACCTCAGAGACTTGATTTCCTGCCAGAGAAACGCTGTTACTCCATTAAACCACAGTGGATTCACGGTGGAAGGCAGAACAGAAGTTGAAATGGGACAAGAGGTGATGCCACCTGTACCGGATGTCGTCACTGATTAGCAGTTAGCATTTTATTTAAATACAACTAATGCATAAAAAACCTTCAGCAAACTGTAAATCAACATGTAAATAGAGATGGCAAAAATCTAAGAGCAGGACTAGGTTTTCCGCCGTTTTGGAAGTAGGGCAAACTTGACTTCTGGATATATACTATTTTTCCTGGCCAAGCAATTTCCAGGTCAGCGTTCAGATGTATCTGTACTCGTAAGCACGCAGACACGCTTAAACAAACTAACCAACTTGTATTTGTTTGGCCGCAATAATGCCGTCAACATTACCGCCGGCTGTTTTCTCTTTAACGCGATGAGGAGCACGCATTACAACGAATGGAGGACATCCAAATTTATGTCAAATCGGTTTGAAGGAAACAACAGACCCAAGATATAAACGTCCATTAACAAAATTCTAGCGACAGTGGCTGACTTTCACTTGGCTCTAAAGTAAGACTTAAAGCCACTAAGTTTTACATAGCCAAAATATTGAGTGTAAAGCAAAAACTACGGATAAAGCATAGATCGACATCACTTTGTTGTTTCCTGATTCAAATTGAGTGTCCGGGGATAGCAAAATGGTCTGATAAACATAAACACCAACTTTAGCCCACCTCCGTATCAGACCACTTTGCTATCCCCGAACAACCGAATCGACAACCTTGAAATCATTCTACTGGAGCTCACAAATTGAAATAGAGACAGCATTCAAAAAGCAAGAGAAGGACATTTAATTTCAAGAGCCAACACACTTGAACCTAATGGCATGAAAAGACGCGATGAAACTTATTCTTTTAAATTTCTATTGTGTTCATATTTAGATACCGCCTCTGTTTCTTTTGTAGCCGTTATAGTTTTGATTGTTTGTTTGTTTGTTTGTTTGTTTATAGTTACCCTTTTCAACCTATTATGATCATCATATCTTACCTTGTTTTTAAATATTGGACTATTCCCTGACTTCTATATAATTTTTAGATCAGAAGTTATTGTTGTAATTGAATGGAGGACTTGCCGTACTCTGCTGGGATGCTCATACCAAAGAAATTACTGAGCTATTGGGAAACTCGTGGCAAGCTAGGACAAACTTTTACTAGGGTCATTGTGACACGCATCCTGCATACTGTTAGAAAGAGCAATGACGAAGGCGTGTTTTCTAATCCCAAGATTCTTTCTTTGTTTTACACAGTGTACCACCCTGAACAAAATTTGTGTGTTGGAGTTTGAGACTTTACTCCATGGATTGTACAAATTTGTAAGATTTGTACTGGAAAGTGACTCTTGCCCCTTGCTAACCATTTTTGACAAAGATAGCTTTTTCGCGTGGCTTGGGAAAAAATATCTGTGAAAAATATTTAATATATGTGTATATATATATATATACACATATATATACATATATATATGTACATATATACATAGGTTCATTTTATCATATATACATATACATATGTTTCTTCAGTGTATATGGAGATCAACTGATGAGTGGGCCAACTCCGTGTTGGTCTACGAAACAGATTTGTATTAAAATCCATGTGCCCTCATTGAGTTGTCCATCTACTGGTATAAAATATATATATATATATATATATATATATATATATATATATATATATATATATATATATATATATATATATATATATATACTTAATCACAAGAGTAGGGTAAATGTGCACGTAAATTTGTCTTCGGGAAATAAGGAGAAGGATGATGTACTTTACCGGCATTTTCATAGCCAGGGACATTTTGGTTTAGAGCACATGAGCATCCAACTAACAGACTGGGTTAAAGGGGAGCGAGAGCTACGCGATAAAGAGGGACAGTGGATCTACAAACTGAGAACTTTGATACCACATGGACCTAATGACAATGATGGTTTCTATGGGCAAAACAAAAAGAGGCGAATGAGCGCGCGCATACGATAACGTAACACTTTACTGTTAGTTTCAAAATAGTAGTCAATTGTATGAGCGCGCGCAGACTGTAACGTTAGAATTTTCCGTTACAGTTTCAGAACAGCAGTTAGTTCAGTGGCAGTTGTATTCATGCACGCGCGTTACCTTGGCAATTCAACAATTTAAAAGTGTAACACGTTAACGGTTTATTAATCACCCTGAAGAAGATCACTGAATGTGGTCGAAATATAGGTGTAAAAGGAATTTGCGGTGTTTCGTCGTCATTTGTGATTAATTCATATATATAAGTATGTGTAATCAAATGGTGACGAGTGAAATTAGGAAATAATTTCACGCGCGTTTTGTCAAAATTCTAATAATTTCCCGAGCCTACAGGCTACACCTAATTTCACGAGTATACCATTTGATTACCTATTAATATCATGGGTGACAAATTACACTCACAATCGTGGGGCTTTGACATTTTTATCTCATCGACAACTCCTTGAGCACTAAAACGGTTTAACGGCTTAAGTTCACATTTTTCTGAGTGAAATAATGAAAAAATCTTGCGACAAGTTTTTACCACGCTTTGCCGATTTCGTGTTTTTTGTAACCGACAGCAAAATACACCAGACTCTGAATTTTTACTTGCAAAGTACCAAAGCAAATCGCTTGGCAAAGGTTATCCGCTTTATCCGGCAAATTCACTGAATCGTGCACTACGTTGCTCCATCGAGCAAGGCTCAGAAGGCTTCACAAATACATTCAAAATACGCACAGCAAACTTGTTTTAACGAAAGTAAACTTCGGAAGCAAATTTGTATTTAAAAACTGACCTTTATTCCATTCGAAGAAGTGCCCAAATCCACTGAATTACTTCTCTGAGTTCGCGGTCAATCACTTGATCGCTGCAACTGGCTCGCCGTTCAAAAATTATCGCTGTCACACTATCAAAAATAATCTCTTCTTTTTAACTTGCAGATGATTCTGAGAAGTTCAGTCAATTAAAAGTCAAAATCTACAGATTACCAATTGTGTCGTCAATGAATATGTCCAGAATTGCAGTAGTTCTGCACAAAACATCTTCATCATTAACCTCAACGCCATCTTGGCGCTGAGCTATAGACCCGTTGCCATGGCAATTTTGTAATTTCACATGTGAAATTATCAATTAACGCTGAAATTTCGCGCCAAAATTAAGGAGTAATTTGTCACCCATGATATTATATACATATATACATATATACATATAAATAACACAAATGAACTTAAACCAGTCAAAGAAAGAATAAACAAACACAAAGTGAAAACCCTAAAAATTTTCCTGAACGGGATTTGAACCCGCGTCCTCGACTTTCTAGTGCCGATGTGTTAACCACTACACCATCAGGACGACCACGCAACAACGCAGCCGAACTTAAGGCTTTATGGCTCACGGGCCTCCCGACAAATTTTAGTGTTTTCACAGGAGCTGACTGGTCAGCTCCTGTGAAAACACTAAAATTTGTCGGGAGGCCCGTGAGCCATAAAGCCTTAAGTTCGGCTGCGTTGTTGCGTGGTCGTCCTGATGGTGTAGTGGTTAACACATCGGCACTAGAAAGTCGAGGACGCGGGTTCAAATCCCGTTCAGGACAATTTTTAGGGTTTTCACTTTGTGTTTATATATATATATATATATATATATATATATATGAAACCACAAAAATACTGGAAATAAGACTTGCCGATATTTCGTCTTTATTAGTAAAAGACTTCGTCAGGGCAACTGATCAAGCGGCTAGGGCCGTTACAATATGTACGCTTATAGGTAACGTAAGACGCTCAACAGTAAAAATACGTGAGCACATGTGGGCGGTTACAACCGTTACAATATTCGCACTAAATAAAATAAACGTCAAACGCTAAATAGCTAAGGCACGCGCGCTCGCAAGCGCGCGCCCTTTTCAGCGCGCCCTTTTGTACAACTAAATATACAGCAAATAAAAATACAGTAATTTAAGGCATAGGGATTAAAACTCAATACAATTAAAATTTTAAAACAGATTCCTCCTAGGATTTCTACTACAGAAAAAAATCATCGCTGTTAAGCCCCGAAGGGTAAATTGTCCTCAGACGATAAGCCCACTGGGCCTCCCTTTCCCTAAGTGATCTCTCATTAAAACCTTTGTCAATTAATTGAATTCTTACATCCTTAAGATCCTTAATGCACGAGTAAATGTATTAGTGTGATGGTAATACGTACATATTGCTCAAAAGGAAATAAATGGCTACATAAATTTAAGAGGTATATTTTCTAGTCTGAAATGTCAGCCGCGCCTTCTGTGGGTTGGACGGGAGGGGTAAGAGACGGTTGACCCGATGTCAGACCATAAATTATCTAACTAGCCAGAAAATGAACTAAATCGAGTTAAAATTTAAGAAGAAAGTAGAAACACGAATTTGTGAGACACAATGTCACTGTTAAACTTGCTCCCCAACCACGTGTCTAGAGAGGGCTGAGTAAGCTTTCATTTAATTGACTGAACATGATCGCCGCGATGGTCACGTGGCTAATCACTAAAAACTTTCCATCACATTCTCAGCTGTTCTAGCCGAGCCAGGTGCATAATTGATTACCTGTCTAAATTACATCATACTCACCAAAAGATAATCCAGTTTTTGACAATTTGATTGGTTCTTTACTAAAGGCACATTTAACTGGTATGCTGACGATTAATTAGTAGTCCTTCCCAAACACGAGGAATAACCATGCACAGACAACCTTCAGCAGACCACCATCGGAAGCCAATCTCTCAGGGAATGGTACTGGGGACCAGACCAATAAGTGCAGTATTACCTTTATCACCTGCAAAAAAGCTCAATTATAAAACGGGATGGTAAAAGGTAGAACTGTCAGCTACGTGGAATCTCTTTTTTTTTTTTTGAACAGATCATGATTCTTGTTAATTTTAATACGAGTTGCATGTACCTTTATTTCGAGGAGTGGGGCATACGAGGTCAGTGCGGAAAGCCTGAGAAATAAATTGGCCACCAATCAAATGAATTAGGATGCTATGCAATTTTTTATTTATGTGGAAATTTTCTAATAACCTTCCTTACATACTAACTGGCCTAAGAGGAACAGAATCTCGAGTTCACCTCGCCTGTCAACCATTCTTTCAATCCCGATCAACTCGAGGACTTCAGTTAATTTCGTAAAGGGTAAGAACTGTTTTATTAAGTTTTGTCGATCGCTATATATAAAATGTTTTGAGTGTAGTGCCTTGTGATTCAACAGTGGCTTTCTTTCTATGGTCTTGATATCAGATTCAATCACTCTTTTGAGGTTTTGTACCTTCACAGACACAGGCCAGTTAAGCATTCTATTTGAGTCTACAGAAATTTATGTCGACGCCTAATATTTGATGGTGTTATTGTGACTCGTTTGTATTTCTATGTTTCAAGGCTGCGTATACCACTTCACATAAACTGACCCAAACCGAATTTTATGATTAGCATCTCAAGTCGTTTATTCAATGACAAAAACATATTTATATGAGCCTTCTGAAAGGCTTAGTGTCAATTTACCCAAATGAATTATGTCTATCGGGACCAAAGAAGGGTTCTTGATAGCGTGATGTGCTAAAATATATGGATGGGAGATTTTTTCTGGTTACGTGGGCTATTATAAAAGATAAATGATTTCAAGTGTATTTATATCGAAATGTAGTGAATACAAAGTGTATGGGCATTCCATTTACGTTTTTAGGCTCCTTTCTGTTTGTGCCCAAATTTCCCGGGAACAGAAACGTTGCCCAGATTGGATAACTACTATTGTCTTAACCTTCTGTAACTACAACCTATCGCGTGATTGCGACTGGTTGACAGCCAAAATGTAGCATCAGTAGGAGAGTTGCAGACAACAGAAAGTCTGGTAATATAACAAAAATGAACCTGAGGGTTTTTTCAAAGGAAGTGAAATAAGAAAACTGCTCTAAATTTTATTTTTATATGCTTCGGCCTCTGAAAAACTCACCGTCTTCCCTGAGCTTGGAGAAATTACAGGCATGTTGGATTTGGTGATCATATTTCACGTTAAATGACATTATTAAGAGCCGTTGTCAGTAACTTTCGAGAATCCGGCGACAGAGCCAAAAATTCGAATTTCTTTTTATTTGCCCAAAAGAACCCTTTTGGTGAACTATTTTCAAAAATAATATTTAAAAGATCCAGGGAATTTTTATTTTGACCAAAAAAACGGAAAGTTCGAAACTGGCCTAAACGGGCCTTTGGATTCGAAGTAAATTATGCAAACTAGTACATTTTCGAAACGCTCGTACAAGACAACGAAAGCTTGCCCGGAATTAATCTTTTCACAGTGTGCTAGACATCTCTTGAACTTACTTTCAAACTAAACTTTACGTCGATCTAAACGTTCTTTCTTTGATATCCACGCGCGTAAAGAGTACAGTATTTTCTATTCCGTTGATACACTGAATTTTACCAATTTGTAGAAGACCATATCGTCGGGGGTATACGAATATCTAGGTAATAAAAGAGCTCTTTGGAATCGGAAATGCTTGTTGTTTATCATATAAACATATTTAGTTTGGCCCGTGAAAAGCGAGATCGCGAGGTGGAAATATGTGGAGTGCACTTTGACAGATTTCGCCATTTCTTTACTGTACTCCTATTTCAAGTCACGTATGCTTTTCAGACACAACGGTCGACGTTTCTGGTCTGTACCTACTGCTTTTATACTGAAAGTAAGCTAAAGCATTTCCTTATTGCGTTCGACGATAGGAGAACGCAACCCTAATCCCGGCTGGAGTGAAATCGAGATTTTCTCTGTAGTGGGTGGACACCAATTTAGCCCCCCCGAAGATTTTGGCAGGGGCATAACGTCGGCCGGGAACTGGTGTATACTTTGACTCGCTTTCATGGAACCAAATGACCTCGCTTTCACATCCAAAGGCGTCTTTGTTGCGAAGAAGCTTGTTTCGAATGAGGGAAGTTCCAGGCTCGAAAAAGCAACCTTTCGCCCAAGGAGTCATTGTAAATCCTTGATTAAAGTCTTAGAGAAGTGTGCACGACTCCTTGGTACATATGTAAACCTGCAGTTCGCCGTTCAGTTGACATTCTAACCTTCTCGTCTTCGATGAAGAACCACTCGGCATACAACATTCATTTGGACTTTTTTTTTTTTGCTGATTCATTTCTAATTTTTTCTCCCTTCTTTTGCTTTCCTTTTTCTCTCCCTTTCTTTTCTCTTTATCTTCTACCCTTTATCACCTTTCTATCCACTGGAAAAGTTTTGGCCTCAGTCCTTCTAAAAACCTGGAAATGGAACATTGATCAACTAGGTGACTTGGCCTATTTTACCACCGACTTTGCAGCCAAAATTGGACACGTTTTTCTGGTATAGCTCTGCCAGAATTTGGTCGATATTCAAAATGGACACACGTATAGATGGATCTGTCCTTGCTGTGCTAGCTGCTTATCAAAACAATCGGGTGACGTCAAAAATGATGACGTCACAAGTGGCTCAAAATACAACTCTTGACGGAAAAGAGTTAAGACTTAACTAACCGCTGGCGCGTAAAAAGCGTGTTTTTGCAGTCCACCTGCTTTTTATCGGGCCAGTAATTCAGGCCATTTAGTTATTCATTTATTTTATTTTTAAATTTTTATGTAACTTTTATGCGCCGATCAACTGGAAACTTCAACATCCCCCCCCGGGGCATTTGACTGTGCATCGCGCCCAGGGAGGGGGGAATTTGAACGTTGCGTTGGAAGAGTGGGGAATTTGAACCAGATTTATCTCTTGTTCTGACATAATATGCCCGAGAGTTTTTTCCAGTTTTTGCACGGTTTGACGGATTTACAAGATAGAATTTCGCCTTTGTTAGTGAATAACTTTTTCAAAAGGGTCTTTAAAAGAAGTTTGAAGTCTGAAAGATGTAAAGTGAGTAGTATAGTAGTTGGGGGTACGAGAGCATTTTTTTAAAATTCTCTCATACCACCCAACTACTACACTACTCCCCCGGTGTTGGGATCCAATATTGGTATCAAATATGGGTATCAAATATTGGTATCAAATATGGGTATCCAATATTGATATCAAATATTGGGATCCAATATTGGTATCAAATATGGGTATCAAATATTGGTATCAAATATGGGTATCCAATATTGGTATCAAATATTGGGATCCAATATGGGTATCAAATATGGGTATCAAATATGGGTATCAAATATGGGTATCCAATATTGGTATCAAATATTGGTATCCAATATGGGTATCCAATATGGATATCAAATATGGGTATCAAATATGGGAATCCAATATGGGAATCGAATATGGGAATCCAATATGGGAATCCAATATGGGTATCAAATTTGGGTATACAACTTTTGGTTCCCGCGCTGGACAGTCATGGTATAATTATATCATTGGAACAGGCTATGTTATGTTATGATCCAATTATATAATTGGTGAAATAACATACACATAGAATGTTCCAATTATATAATCCCACCACTGGTACCTGCGCCTGGCAGTCATGGTACAATTATATCATTGGAACATAACATAGTATGTGCTTGTGGCACTTGTGAATTATAATGACTGCCACAGTTGTGGCGTGACGTCATTCGGACTTCCCAGTTGTTGGGATCAAATATGGGAATCAAATATGGGAATCCAATATGGGAATCCAATATGGGAATCCAATATGGGAATGCAATATGGGTATCAAATTTGGGTATACAACTTTTGGTACAATTATATAATCCCACCACTGGTACCTGCGCCTGGCAGTCATGGTACAATTATATCATTGGAACATAACATAGTATGTGCTTGTGGCACTTGTGAATTATAATGACCGCCACAGTTGTGGCGTGACGTCATTCGGACTTCCCAGTTGTTGGGATCAAATATGGGAAATCGAATATGGGAATCAAATATGGGAATCGAATATGGGAATCCAATATGGGAATCCAATATGGGTATCAAATTTGGGTATACAACTTTTGGTACCTACGCCTGGCAGTCATGGTACAATTATATCATTGGAACATAACATAGTCTGTGCTTGTGGCACTTGTGAATTATAATGACCGCCACAGTTGTGGCGTGACGTCATTCGGACTTCCCCGTTGTTGGGATCAAATATGGGAATCAAATATGGGTATCAAATATGGGAATCCAATATGGGTATCAAATATGGGTATACAACTTTTGGTTCCCGCGCTGGACAGTTATGGTACAATTATAGCCTGTTCCAATTATATAATCCCACCATTGGTACCTGCGCCGGACAGTCATGGTACAATTATATAATTGGAACATAACATAGTCTGTGCTTGTGAATTATAATGACCGCCACAGTTGTGGCGTGACGTCATTCGGACTTTTGTTTTAACATATAAATATGGATTGATTTTGTGGCATAAAAATATAATCTCATATAATAGTATAGAATGTGTTGTAATCCTCAAATTCACGATGAATTAAAGAATATTGAAGAGTCTACATGCCCTTTTTGTGATCAACTATTAGTAGAAGGGGATAAAGTGGTCGAGTCATGCTGTGGTGAACAGGATGTTGAAAATACAAATGGTATAAATGTCTGTCTAAATTGCGGTTCAGTTCATGGTTATGTTTATGGTAATGAGTATATTGTATTTTATGAGAATATGTATAGAATACATCGAAAATCGGTTTATCATAGGAAGTACCATATTGAGAATGTGCTAAATAGTATATGCTATGGGAAGAGGGTGGAATTGACTCGTGATCAAAGGGATCGGATATATAAAGTATTCGTTGAGATTGATACTATTCTTCCTTTAGTGAAGGGAACCCGGAAAAGGATGATTAGCGTTAATTTCATTATGAGAAGGATATTCAAGATGATGGGGATACCTCACGAAAAAATTCCAATTAGTAAATCGAAAAAAACTTTAGCTTTCTGCGATAAATATTGGGCTAGTGTTATGTCTCTTATTGGTGATAAGATAAAATCTATTATTGGATGAATACCTTATTATATTTCTTTTCAAATTTGTCAGTTAACGGACACATATCAATGATTATATCATCGAGAACTTTGACATAATCAAGAAATTCTTTGGTATTATACTCCAGTCCTCTCATAAAGGACCGTAAATCAGTTAAGACCTTTTCATACGAAGTGTACGCGAATTTACACATCTCAATCTTTCTTTTGTAATTTTTAGCCTCTGAATATGTTTTAAGCAAGAGCCCGGAACCAGATATTGTTCCGAGAACAATAGGGTTTAGCGTTACACCACCAACTACTGTTCCTGTTACTACCAATAAAGCAGATCCAATATTACATGTAAGCTCTGCTTTTTTGAAATATTTGAAAGTCATTTTGAAAAGCCAATATTTTTTATGATAGAATTTGTACAATGCTTTCAACTCAGATATTTGATCGTCCGTTAAATTTTCTGACACATGGTTCCAATTGAATATGCTTTTACGTCTATCCATATATATATATTATATTATTAATTACTATCGGGCTTTGAGGGAATATTTTCATTCGAAGAAGAGATTGGTTGAGGGATACGTAACCATTCAATGATACAACTCATATCCCAATTACTAGGAACTGTACTGAAATATGTATAATAACCGGTCATATCGCTGTTGTAAAAAAATTCGATGCTATTGTTAAAATCCTTCTCTAATAAAGCACTTTTCGCATGATGATAACGGTCCCACCTCTTAATCCAGACATTCAGCACAATAACATTATTCAAATCAGCAACACCATCACCAACGTCTGTATAGTCAAACAATTTCAACCAGGTATTTATTGTTTTTGGTATACGGAGGGTTTTTTTCTGTATACGATTTTTTATCTGCTCATTTCTAAAATTTAGCATTTGTGTTAATATTGTAGCTTCATGTGTTTGTAATGCGGTTGTTATCTGAGATTTTAAGTTATTGACAGCTGTTGTTATTGTATTTTGTAATACTAATAGTTTATTATCTATTTCGGGTTTGTCATATAGATCTCCTTTCTTGTATACGTAATTGTGTAAATGATGTTTTTCATAGTCTGTGAATCTTGACATATATTATTTGTTATATATTTTTTATTCTAAATAAGATCCGTTTCTTTTTTCCTCAAGAATAATTTTATGAAATTCAAGGCTGTCTATATCAATGAATTTATTAATCAAACCTACTTTTTTAACATACCCGTCATAGTCAATTTCAAGTTGTATACTTTGAAAGTTACCAGGTGCAACGAATGTTTCTTGGACATGAGATGAGTAATTACTCAAACTAAATCTATGAAAATTCGTTGAGCCGTCATAGCAGATCCAAACAAAAGTTTGCTTGTTTTGAAAGTCGGTTGTAAATGTTTTTTCATAATTTTTGGATAGACCATCAATTATTATTTTGTTATCGGTGATCTGATATCGAGGATAGAATTTTACATGATGGCCAAGAGTGTTTGACCAACTGATCTCACATGTTTTGGTTGTATCGTGCAAAAAAGACATGAAGAATGCAAAACTTGTATTTTGATTGTATATATCAACTGTTTTAATATGTGTCTTTGTATTTAATTGTAAACCATATTTTGGACTATAAGAATTTATAAAACGATCTGCACCAAGGATGAAATTAGGTCGTAAGCCACTAATTACAACCCCGGATACACCATGTACAAGATTAAACATGCTTGTTTCTTCTAGATCATAAAAATCATTCCCGAAAATAGTTCTGTATATATAATCCTTGGTATAATAAGATAAGTCATTTATTTTTGTTTCCACAATATTTAAAGAACGTTTATTGCAGGCATCCCCTTCATTTAATGGATCGTCTAAATTTTCTATTTAGATCAGTTTTCATTTTCATATCTCCATTATCATATTCAAACATTTCCTCCAATATTTGATAGTCGTATATTTCAGATGTTACAATGTCAGAGAAACCCTTTATACCGTATACAATCAAAAGAGCATTTACTGGTGAAGTTGTAGATGTCCCATGCATTGTGAAATAGATGTAATCAGGTGTGTTTTTACTGTTGTTATTGATCTGTACCAACATTTTAGAGTAATGAGAAAAGTCCCTTTGAACTGATTTATGTATGTATGCTGAAGAAGCTTGTACAGACAATTGTATATTTGTTATTGTAGGTGGGAAAAATTCGAAAATCATCGTATATGTACCAAGAGGCAGTGGATAGAGATTGAACCCAATTCGTGATCGATAATTATTTGTTCCAGCATCCTTTTGAAGAGTGATACTATAAGCTTTTTTATTTTTATGTGGTGATTGATTGAAATCAATAAAACCATTTACTGTTATATTGTATTCTGAGCTCGTATCATCAGGATTATCTAAATATGTGAATTCATTTTTTTTACTGGATGCTATGAGATGACTTTCACTTAGAGTTTTATCAATGTAGATCTTATTGGCAGCATCTGTGTCATTGGTTGGTGATTTCAAATTAGAGATCTTATTCATACCCAAATCTAGATTTGCTGACATTGGTACTGTACCATCCTTTCTGATAAATTGTGATGGATCATATGCTCCAGATATTTTAGATATTTCATTGTCAACGTATTGTTTATTGGTAGCGCTACTATTATATTGCGGTGATCCGAGGTTGTGAATCTGTCTTTTATTGTTTGGTATAGAACCGAGAAATGTTATAGGATTGCTAAGAGTACCTCCCGTATTTTTTATTCAGAAATATACCATCTATATAACGGAGGTTCACAATATCCGATCCACTATGTTGTTCTGAATTGAAATCAGGGACCTGTACTCTTCCCTGAAATGTTTGTGTTGTTGCCGTTGAAAGGTCTGCTTTATTTTTTACTGAATTGTCAACATACACCTTACTGGTAGCATGATCAGCGGCAGTTGGTGATTTCAGATTGCCGATGGTGAACCCACCCATGTTAATGGGTTGCTCCATCCGGCCTCCTTTTTTCTTTGACAAGAATATCTCCCTTTGTGATTCATAACTTATAACCTTGTTGAGATCACCTTGAACTGGATAATTGTCTTTTGGGACAATGAGTGACCCTGTCATCGTATCACCAGATATTGCAACAAATTTAGATGTATCAATACTTGGAATCTTAGATATCTCTGAATCAAGATATTGTTTATTAACAACGTCGTTATTATTGGTCCCCTGTTTCACATTAACCAGTTTTTTGTTTTCCATATCGTAATTACCATCGGAATTCAGTTTAAATCCATCGCCTTTATCACCCATATCACCTTTATCTCCTTTATCTCCTTTAGGACCAGGTAAACCCAGCAATCCTCTTGGGCCTATCTGACCTTGTCCGTGAAGATCGTCGTGATTAAGGATACCGTTTGTATAACTCATATAATATTGGGTTATATTCTTTCATTGAAATTTTTGGCATTGGATTTTCTTATTTTATCAACATACAGAAAACTGTATGGGTCTTTAGTAGCCTTTTGGTAATCCTGTTTGTTAACACCCAATTCTCTACAAATCATGGATTGTTCATTTCTTGATGGGAAATCGAATATGCAATAATGTGAACTATTCAGTCTTATTGTTTTATCGGTTCCATAATAGCTTTGGCTCAAATATATACAACAGCAATTTTTGTTTCTAGAATTGGTAAAGTAGTCACGTATCCGTTCGTCATTTTTCTTACCTGTATTCAAATAATCATCAAAGATGACTAATTTTTGGTTTTCATCAGACAAATCTGTTAAAGGGATGATCTCATCATTACTTGCTTCGATTATATCATAGCCGACCTCTTTTGATATTGGTTTGAATGACTCCAAAAGGTATGTATATTTGCTTTGGGATAGATTGCGAGCATAAAGGTATATCTTGTCAAAGTATAAGAGCCTGTAGATCATATCCAGCAGAAGGTTGGTCTTACCGCCACCAGAGGGAGCACAAACGAGCATCCTAAAACATCGGTTTAGCATGAAACTCTTTTATTGAACAAAATCGTCATTTTCATCATCTTGAATGTCGTAATTTTGAATCTTCATATGATATTATGTTATACAACTTTATAGCATGGCGACACGCTATGCGACACGCTATACGTCATGCTATGCGATCGTTTTTATATATGATAACCCTAATTTTGCCGAACAAAATACGATATTTTATGTAAACAAATGATATAATGAGTTTAATCAAATGGAGACATTTAGCAGAGAGCCGATCCGAGCTTGGTAAAAAGATTAACACAGTAAGAGATACCATAAAACAAAAAACAATATCTGATCAAATGGGTGAAGTTGAGGCAGAGAAACTTTTCAAACCTATAACATCTGAGTTAAAGGAACTTACAACCCCCATAGTACCATTGAGAAGATTACCAAAGAAAAAGCGACTTGTTCCGGATTATAGTCTTGAAATAGGAGACGTTGAGGAAGTCCCTGATTATGGTCTAGAATATCTATTCGGTGAACAAGTTCAACCACAAAATAACAAACAGTTAGTTCCGGAGCTTCCAACTTATGAAGATGTCCTCCTCGAGGACATGGTATCAGGTGAAAAAAAGATGTATATAGATCCGGAATATATGTATGAACCAGATGATACGAGCGAGAATCTTCAGGTTGAAGATGGAAAAGAAGGACCTGATTATGCCATTAGTGAGTCAGATCAAATAAAATATGTTTTATAGATAAGTTGGAACTTCCGAACTACGACGTTGTTGAATCAAAGCTAACAGAAAAGGGAATGGATGATAAAAATAGGAAATCTTATCTTACCAATACCCTGAAGGTAGCTAAAGATCGAAGGAAACAACTACCTGGGTTTTCGTCTCATATCACTAAACAATTAAAAAGTGGTTCAATCACTGAAGTTGATGCTCAATATAGAAGAAAGGTCATTATGGATACGAGGAAGGTTCTAACTGATTATATCAATTACAACAATCAAAAATTAAAAAATATTAAAGGATCTGGGTTGAAGAAAAAAATAAAAAGAGGTGGGTAAGTCCACTTTTTCAATAATCCGATAGAAATGATTAAAAAACTTGAACTGATCATCGGATCAATGGTTGCAGGTAATAATAGTATAGAGCTAAGAAACACAGGTGTCGCACTTCTCGATATCTTGTTTAAAAACTCTATTTTGAACAGGCCGCAATATAACAAAATATACAAAAAATATTTTATGTAAACTAATCATATAATGGATAGACAGCTTATCTTATCATCCCATTCAGTAAAAAACAAAAATGGTAATAAACCATCAGATTTCACAATCAAATACATCAATCCCATAATACTCGATCCGAATCGACAATATGAAATCGGCCTCGACCGAATCATTTCGATGTCATTTACTTGGTTTAATGTGACAAGAGAACTCGAGAATCAGAAAATCAGATATTCGTCTGATGGTGGTACTAATTGGACAGAGTTGATATTCAATCCTGGTGTATGGAACTATGTCGATTTCAATAATTTTTTAAAGGATAAGACTAAAACAGGAACAGATAACAATCCGTCATATCCTATCAGTATCGAATTCGACGATACAATATTCCGCACAATAATCACATTAGCCACAAATTATAGATTAGATCTGACTGTATCCGATTTCAATGATTTAATTGGATTCAATAAACAGGTTTTAACTAATGCTGAAAATGTGGGTGATTACATACCGAATTTGAGTCAAGATAGAGAAATTCTTAATATCCATAGTGACCTCATATCCGAAAGTCTAGTTGATGATGATCAAACGGATATTATATATAGTTTCAGTACCTCAACTCTCACCCCGAGTTATAGTTTCACACAAGAGCCAAGACGAGTACAATTCAATCCTGTCAATAAAAATACGATTAATAAAATCCGGATTTATATCACCGACGGTAAACGAAGAATCATAGATCTGAATCATACTGACACTTCATTCAGTTTGATTTTAAGAGAGAAGATATATTAATATAACTAATAGTTATATATGTCGTCGTATGAATACAAGCGTATTTATCATCCAAAACTTGGACGATTTGTTTATGAACATAAAGGATCTGGGATCATTGTTGATAACATCTTCAAACCAATAAAAAGTGTATTCAATTCCGCTGTCAAAAAAGTAGCTAAACCAATGGCGAAAAAAGCTCTTGAATCGGGTATTTCACATGCTGGAGACAAACTGGGGAAAAAAGCAGCTGAAAAAAGCGGAGAGCTCATTATGAGAAAATTACATGGGTCAACCAAACCATCATTAACTCAAACCATGATAACCCCCAAACCATCATTAACTAAAAGCATGGGAGCCACCAAACCAAAACAAAAAGAGGAAGATTATAACACAATTCTGAATAGACTTATATCTGGTACTGGATTAAGACGATAAAATGTCATTATAAAGTGAATTTTATCCATTTATAAAAAGACTAGCATGTGGGAAATGGTTTATATAAAAAAGTGAATTTTATATAAACTATCAATATATAATGAGTTTCAGAACATATGAAAATCTTCAAAGATATGAATATGTCAGATTTCATCTTGACAATGTCATTGAGCAACCTGCTAACAATCAAAGCCAGAAAAAGACGGGTTACAGATTCACCATCAACGCTCGGTCGACTATGTTCGATTTCTTCAATGGGTATTTCGAAGTAACTAAAGAGCTTCAAAAAAAGGCAAATGGTGCTGGATATGCTCAAGCGAATCGCATCACTATGATAAACGGATCTCATAGTCTAATCAGACATATGGTCATTAAATCGTCTGGTAAAATAGTGTACGAGAGTGATAATTTACATAGGATTACGAATGTTAAAAATTTACTCGAATACAGTGATGATTTTAGTAGATCCGTTGGAAAGAATTCGTTCTGGTATCTTGATACTGATGATACAACAGCAGATACTAACACAGGTTTCGAGGCCCGCCGTATTTTAACCCAAGCAGTAGCGAACGATGGTAGTGGGGGAGCTAAATCGATTAACGAGATGATTCCATTAAACAGATACAGCTTTTTCCAAGAATTAGAAAGAAAAATGTTGCCCCCTATGCAGCTCACAATTGAACTTACACTTAACGATGACAGTGAAATGATTCACATGGCAAATGGCACAGGCGCTGGTCGTGTTGTTGTAAAGAGATTGTATCTTTGGCTCCCTAGATTAATTCCAAAAGATAGTATGTATAGTAAATTCGTTTCAGAGTTTCTTAAGCCAACAACATGGACATATATGCGAGATCTCTACAATCAGTCAGCAAATACCAGAGCTCTTCAGAATATGTTTCAAATCAGTCCAGCTATCGACAACGTTGAACATGTTTTATATATCTCCAGCGGACAGACGGGCCCAATGATGATGAGTCTGAGAGAAGTCCGTATTTGTTTGACACTTTCAAGTTGAATGCTGCGGATGGTAATAGCTCTCTCTCGAGTTGTCGTTTAGAGTATGGAAACTGGAACTGGATCTGGAATATGATGCAGATTCAAAAATCAGGATATTCAATGATCTCATGAGTTATGCATTTCGTAAAAACGATTACAATTCAGGGACACAACTTAATGTATCCAATTTCACTAGTTTGTATGGATTAATATATTTCGATTTGACATATCAAAAAGAGGTAGTGACGAGAGATCCTAAACAGTTGATTCTCCATTATCGTATCAATGTAGCCCCGACTGCAAATGTTCGAGCTCATAGCATCGTATTTTACAAGAGTGAGGTTGTGGTTAAGACTGTTGGAAACGAATTGACGATAGTTTAAATGAATATGTTTTAAAAACAGATTTTATATAACATATATAATATGACACAACTATACGAAATCAAAGTCAGATTATCACCGAACCAGAAAAAGAATCTTAGTCAAGCGTATCATAAAAGAGAAACAATAGTTCTAAGGCTCACATGGGACTCTCTATCTGGGAATGACACCCTTTATGTTCCATTAAATATTGTAAAAAGATTGGAAAAAAATAAGAAAATTAGAAAAGGGATGGACATTAAACTTTCTAAAACAAACATACGAAAGCAAGTGGGGGGGTCTCTACTATCTACAGTTCTGGCGCTTGGAAGAACTTTTGGTCCAACGATTGCTAAGACTATTGGATTGTCTGCTTTAGGAGGTTTAGCATCTGAAGGGGCATCTCAGATTGTTAAGAAAATATCCGGACAAGGTGTTCAAACCGGTGGGTTTCTCATACCACAAGATAAAATCAATCAGTTGATAACATATAGACATCTTTTGACCCCCAAACAAAAGAAGGATATATTAAATGCTCTACAGACAGGTTCTGGTGTTAATATCAAACCAACAAAAGCACAGACCGGTGGGCTATTAGGTACTCTTCTTGCATCAATTGGAGTACCTTTAGCTATTGAGGCTATAAGGAATATGACAGGTAAAGGTGCCCCTCAGATGGGACGACCGAAACGAAGACCCCCAAGATCTGTACTACAACCAACAAATGATAATAATGATAATCAGGATGGTGGGTTGTTAATCCCAACTTATAGAACACCGCCTTTTTATGGGAATTGGCCGGTCGGTACAATCGGTATGGGGACTAAAAAAAAAAAACAAAAGACAAAAAAAAAAGGGCAGGGGTCTTATACTAGGGAAAAATTCACCCTTCAAAAACATCCCGCTGTTAAACATTCTGTTGTAAAACCGAAATACCATAACAATATACCTATGTCAAATTATGATTTAATTGATTGGTGCAAATACTTGAATATACCAATTAATGATGTTTTATCGAGAGATGAAAATGTTCCTCACAATCATATACAGGCATTGTTTATTTATAACTTAGAACCCGCATATATGAGTGGAAGCCATTGGGTAGCTACTTATGTGCAGGACAAAGTCATCAATTACTTTGATAGCTTTGGTTTGCCTCCATTCCAAGAAATGGTCAACCATGCTAGAAAAAAGAATTTAACATTGCTTCATCAGAACAATCAAATACAAAATTTACTAACGACAACATGTGGATACTTCTGTTTATACTTTTTGAATGAGATGAATAAGGGCAAATCATATTTTGATCTGCTTCAGGTATTTGATATATATGATACAATGAAGAATGAGAGGTTTCTAGAACGGTATTTCAAAAATATCAAAAGTCAAAAGGGAGGTGAAAATCCATTAGGTAAAGCTTTCGAGGCAGCCAAAATAGCCGAACAAATAACTCGCAAAGTAATACCATCAACCAACCATGTATTTGACCGATATTGGTCTGGTGATATCTTGAAAGGTGCTTTCACAGGACCAACAGGTATAACAAGCAAGAAATTCTGGACTAAACCAAAGAAGGGTACTGTTATACGTTTGGTTAAAAATCCAAAAACTGGTAAATATGAGAACGTATATACTGAACCTTAATCTTATCTAATCATATTATATATGAAATCATATTGCGTGAAACAAAAAAAGGTCACTCTATGTGAACCAGGTAGTGAAAGATATGAAAAGGCTAAGAATGGGAGGCTTATGCTTAAATGTCAATGCTCTGAATGTGGTATTACTAAGACGAAATTCGTTGCACATGCGGGAAACGGGGTCGCCCGTCGAAAGGGGCGGGCTTACTAGATACAGCAGCATCAACTGGTGCTGATTTATTGATTCACCATGGTATCCCTTGGCTTGGAAAAAAAGCCGTTGAAATGGGAAGATATTATGGATCAGAAGCCTTGAGAAACCCAAAACTGCAGAAAAAGGCTATCGATTATGCTCTGGATAAGTTGAATCCGATGATTCAAAATGTTGGAAGTCAAGCTCTTGATCAATTATCTACTAAAATAAGACCGAATAGAAAGTATAAAACTGACAGAAAGGATTTGGATGGCGCTGGTGTTGATATACATAAACTAATTGGGAAAATACCGAAACCAAACGCTGGATGGACTCCTGGCAAGTATAAATACATGGGACCATACAACCCTCTCGATAAACAGTTAGAGTATGATAGGAACACTGGAGAGGTCACCAAGTGGCATGTACAACCATACAATAAAGTGGATGAAATAGCAGCTTATCATGATATTTGTTATGATGTGGGGAAAAACAAAGGTGAATGTGACAAACAAATGGTTAAGTCACTTGATATGATTCCTTATGGTCAGATAACAAAATGGGGTCAAACAGCACGATTTCTAATCGACAAGAAGCAGAAACTAGGTCTCGGTGTAAAACAAAGGAAGACAAAAAACGGGAAAGGCCGTCGAGTGAAGAAAACTGGCAAAGGAATTAGCTGATGAATTACATAAACAGATAAAGCGTAACTTCACCCGGCGGCGTGTTATAGTCAACCATATTGATGAAATATGGTGCTCGGATATGGTTGAAATGCAACAGTTCAGTAAACGGAATAAGGGATTCAGATATCTTCTCATGGTACTGGATGTTTTCAGTAAATATGGTTGGATAGTGCCTCTAAAAGACAAAAAAGGTGAAAATGTAACTCAAGCATTCAAAACAATATTCAAAGAGGGGCGTAAACCACAATATCTTTGGACTGATAAAGGGAAAGAGTATTACAATAAAAATATGAAGGAGCTTTTGGAAAAGAATGGTATAACACTATACTCAACCGAAAATGAAGAGAAAAGTAGCGTATGCGAACGATGGAATCGAACAATCAAGTCCAAAATGTGAAAGCAGTTCACTGTTCAAGGTAATACACAGTATTTAGATATGTTACCAAAATTAGTGAAAGAATACAATAATACAAAACATTCAAGCATAAAGATGACACCTACAGAAGCTAGTAAAAAGAGGAATGAAGGTATAGTTTACTTTAATCTATATGGTGATATGGAGCCATTATCAGCTAAACCAAAATTTAAGGTTGGTGACAAGGTCCGAATATCTAAGTATAAACGGAATGTGTTCGACAAGGGTTATACACCAAACTGGACAGAAGAAGTGTTCAGAGTTGATAAGATGCAATACACTAATCCAATCACATACAAACTAAAAGATCTCAGAGGTGAAAATATTCAAGGGAGTTTCTATGAACCCGAATTATTAAAAGCCAAGCAGCATGTTTTTCGTATTGATAAAGTCATTCAGAGGAACTATAAGAAGAAACAAGCTTTAGTGAAGTGGAAGGGGTATAGTGATGAATTTAACAGCTGGATACCTACTAAGGATTTACAACATATATAAACACACTATATATGATATAAAGAAATAATTATATATAGTATATATACAATGGGAAGACCAAAAAATATTCATACTCCAATTAAACATTTCAGTGAAGAAGATAGAAAGCAAGCAATCACACAAAGCAAGACCAAGTATATGTTGAATAAAGAATGGCGATGCCCTGTATGTGGAAATAGGGATTACTCATTAGCTGGGAAATGGAGCCATATTAAGACAAAAAAGCATATGAGAAATGCCGAAGCCATCAATCACATGTGATGAAAATAGAACATATCAACTTGTTACTTATGATGATTAACACATAAAGAGATATTAACTAATATATGTGTAGCGTATCCACAGTGTATATATGCACTGTTATTTGTTGCTTAGGTAGCCAAAAATATGTTTGTTTCTGGCTATCTATTTACACTTTTTGTTTCGAATACGAATCACATATAATAACCAATTCCATCATAGTTTAAACGCACTATAAAAAAACACTTAAAGAAATAAACTATATATATAGTATATATAAAATGAATTTTTCAAAACAACTATCAACTCGTTACTTGAAGGATGCAAAAATATTAGGCTATACTTGGATGGACCTGCTAAGAAGGGTAACAAGGCAAAAAGTAATCAATAAAGTCCAAAAATATAGGAACGATAAGGCCTTTAATAAGGCAAAGAAGGATCTAATTGATGACGCAATACATAAATCACATATCCAACAGATGAAAAATGAAGTTATGGGAGAGCATGAAAGACTAATTAGGGAATCCCATATCCAACAGATGAAGAATAAAATCAAAAAAGAGCATAAGAGACTGACTCGACGACAAAAACAAGCGCCAAGGATTAAGATAGAGCAGGTTAGTCAGGCTCTGAAAGGCTATACAAAGTCTTTTGTAATTAATATAAACAATAAAAAAGACCCGCTAGTACAACTACAAAACACAAGAAAGGCCACTGCCTATCATATTATCAGTATACTAAGATCTATGAAAGGTCTAAAATTTATTGAAACGCTTAGGGTGACATTTACAAAAATAACAGATAGTGACATAGTATATAAAACTGCCTATTTCAACAGTATAGCGCAAACAATTGTGAATAATCTAGAAGTTGCTGAATCACTACAATTATCAAAACAACAAATCTTGAATAAGATAGCTCAATGGGTATCTGAAGGTTCTGGTTGGACTATTCAATCTGTTGACAATCATTATCTTAATATAGTAAAATATAAACCAATGAAAGGCTCATCATATATTAAACTACCACAAGAACTCAGCAACAGTGCCAAGGGATTGATTAATATGAAAAATAAGGATAATGAATGCTTTCGATGGTGCCACATCAGACACTTAAACCCACAAGATAAATCCCCCCAACGAATTAAAAAATCTGATAAGGCATACATCGAGAGATTGGATTACTCTGGAATTGAATTCCCAGTAACCAGCAAACAGTTCAACAAAATCGAGAAAAAGAATAACATAAGAGTAAATGTATTCGGTTATGAAGACAAGCAACCATACCCAATATATATATCAAAAGAAAAATCTGAAGATCATATGGAACTGCTATTAATTACAAAAGATAAAAATAAACATACAAAAGATAAAAATAAACATTACGTGCTCATCAAAGATTTCAATAAGTTTATGTTCAACCAAACCAAGCATAAGGAAAGGAAGCACTTCTGTATGCATTGTCTTCAATGTTTCAGCTCCGAAAGAGTCCTAAACAATCATAAAGATAATTGTATTCAAGTAAATGGAGCACAAGCAGTAAAAATGCCGGATAAGGATAACAATATATTAAAATTCAATAATTTCCATAAACAACAGCCGGTGCCATTTGTAATATACGCTGACTTTGAGGCTATAACAGAAAAGATATCCGGTTGTAAACCTAATAATGATAGATCATATACCGAAGCATACCAGAAGCATACAGACCGTGGATACGGCTATAAAATTGTTTGTTGCTATGATGATATATATACAAAACCAGTACAAATATATAGGGGCGAAAAGGCTGTGTACAAATTCATGGAAAAGATGCTAGAAGAAGTTAAGTACTGCAAAAGAGTCAAGGAAACATTCTTTAACAAACCGTTGGCAATGACCCAAGATGATGAAGATGTATTTCAAAAAGCAAAAGAATGTCACATCTGCAATAAACAATATACTAGCAAAGACATCCCAGTCAGAGACCATTGCCATATTACCGGCAAATACAGAGGATCAGCACATCAAGCCTGTAATCTGAAACTTAGAGTCAACCCAGAAGAATTAAAAATACCTGTTATATTCCATAATCTCAGGGGGTATGATAGCCATTTTATAATGCAAGAGATTGGAGATATTGTTAAGAACCACACATACACAAATAAGAAAGGAAAGGATAAACAAATGAATATCAATGTCATACCGAATAATATGGAAAAGTATATGGCTTTCATGCTTGGTAATCATCTTACCTTCATTGATAGTTTCCAATTCATGAGCTCTAGTTTGGAAAACCTCGTTAAGAATATGACGAAATGTGGGAAATGTGATACGTGTAACCCCGGTAAGTGTATAAAACAAAGTATCAATAGTGAAGGTCGTATAATACAACATAAAACAAGCTTCCCATGTGGTGAATGTATAAATTGTAAAAATAGTGATAAAGCTTGTATAACACCAAATTATGATAATCTAAAATATACCTCCAAAAAGTTCAAAGGTAAAAAGCTGGATCTGATGGCTAGAAAAGGAGTATACCCTTACGACTACATGGACAGTTTCGATAAATTCAATGAAAAACTACCAACAAAAGAAGACTTTTATAGTAAAATGAATAATGAACACATAGCCGATAAAGATTATCAACATGCCCAGACTGTATGGGGAACATTCAAGCTTACAACGATGGGTGAATACCATGACCTGTACCTGAAATCTGACATCCTCCTATTAGCAGATGTATTTGAAAACTTTAGGAGAACATGCTTAGAATACTATAAACTGGATCCATGCCATTATTTCACATCTCCCGGTTTGTCATGGGATGCTATGCTAAAAATGACTAACATTATATTAGAGCTTATGGTTGATATTGATATGTTCCAGTTCATCGAAAAGGGCCTGCGTGGTGGAATCAGCTATATAGCCAATCGACATGGTAAAGCAAACAATAAATACATGAAAGAATATGATGAGAAGGCGCCCTCAAAGTATATCATGTATCTCGATGCTAATAATCTATACGGTTGGGCTATGAGTCAGTATCTACCAACTGGAGGTTTCAGATGGATGACACAAAAACAGATCGATATGATAGACCTTGCCAAGTATAAAGAAGATAGTAAGAAGGGTTTGATATTGGAAGTAGATTTAGAGTACCCTGAAGGGTTACACAATCTTCATAATGACTACCCAGTAGGACCGGAAAAGGTAAAAGTAACCAATAATATGTTGTCTGAGTACTGTAAAAACATTGCGATGAAATATAGTATATCGACCGGGCTAGTATACAAACTAATACCAACATTATGCGATAAAGAAAAATACGTGCTCCATTATAGGAACCTCCAGTTATACACTGATCTCGGTTTGAAAATAACTAAAGTTCATCGGGTATTAGAGTTCAATCAATCCCCTTGGCTTAGGCAATATATTGAGTTCAATACTGAAAAACGTAAGAATGCTAAAAATGCTTTTGAAAAAGACTTTTTCAAGCTTATGAACAACAGTGTATTCGGAAAAACTATGGAAAATATCAGAAAGCGAGTAGATGTTAGATTGGTGACTGATAAGAATAAACTATCGAAATATATCAGTAAACCAACTTTTGTTAGTAGTAAGACATTCAACGACATTCTAGTAGCTGTGCATAAGATCAAAGAAACACTTACTCTAAACAGGCCGGCATATGTGGGTATGTGCATCTTAGATCTAAGCAAGACGCTAATGTATGATTTCCATTATAACTACATTAAAAAGAACTATGGAGACAAAGCCAAGTTACTATTCACAGACACAGACAGCTTAACCTATGAAATCGAAGCTGAAGATGTATACCAAGATTTTTGGAATGATAAAAATAAATTCGATAACAGTGACTACTCTGAAAGATCCTCGTATTTTGATAAGACAAATAAAAAAGTAATCGGCAAGTTCAAAGATGAAGCCGCAGGAGTCCCTATTTGTGAATTCGTTGGTCTACGATCCAAAATGTATAGCTATATGAAAGACAACCAAAAAGGTGGGAAGACTGCCAAAGGAATCAAAAAGAACGTTATCAAAAGGAACATTACACATGAAAACTATAGAGTAACACTCTTCAATAATGAACAGATACATCATAAAATGAAAACAATCAGAAGTCAAAACCACCAATTAGGAAGTTATGAGATAAATAAAGTATCGCTCAGCTGTTTTGATGACAAAAGATATATACTAGAAGATGGAATAACAAGCTATGCCTACGGACATTATAATATCAAACATTAGTCATCTTCCTTGATACCCATATTTGATTCCCATATTTGATCCCAACAACGGGGAAGTCCGAATGACGTCACGCCACAACTGTGGCGGTCATTATAATTCACAAGTGCCACAAGCACAGACTATGTTATGTTCCAATGATATAATTGTACCATGACTGCCAGGCGTAGGTACCAAAAGTTGTATACCCAAATTTGATACCCATATTGGATTCCCATATTGGATTCCCATATTCGATTCCCATATTTGATTCCCATATTCGATTTCCCATATTTGATCCCAACAACTGGGAAGTCCGAATGACGTCACGCCACAACTGTGGCGGTCATTATAATTCACAAGTGCCACAAGCACATACTATGTTATGTTCCAATGATATAATTGTACCATGACTGCCAGGCGCAGGTACCAGTGGTGGGATTATATAATTGGAACATTCTATGTGTATGTTATTTCACCAATTATATAATTGGATCATAACATAACATAGCCTGTTCCAATGATATAATTATACCATGACTGTCCAGCGCGGGAACCAAAAGTTGTATACCCAAATTTGATACCCATATTGGATTCCCATATTGGATTCCCATATTCGATTCCCATATTGGATTCCCATATTTGATACCCATATTTGATATCCATATTGGATACCCATATTGGATACCAATATTTGATACCAATATTGGATACCCATATTTGATACCAATATTTGATACCCATATTTGATATCAATATTGGATCCCAATATTTGATACCAATATTGGATACCCATATTTGATACCAATATTTGATACCCATATTTGATACCAATATTGGATCCCAATATTTGATACCAATATTGGATACCCATATTTGATACCAATATTTGATACCCATATTTGATACCAATATTGGATCCCAACACCGGGGGAGTAGTGTAGTAGTTGGGTGGTATGAGAGAATTTTAAAAAAATGCTCTCGTACCCCCAACTACTATACTACTAAAGTGTGTGATTGAAGACAAAATTTGTCTTTGAGGAGAGGTAGTTCGGCGCTAATTGGTGGGCATTTGAACGCCTTTTTGCCCCGAGGGGAGGGAATTTGAACAAGCCAATCTTCAAAAGTTCAAATGCCTGGGGGTTGCCCGGGGGGGGGGGGCGAATGTTGAACTTTCGAATTGATCGGTGCATTATGTTAAAGGTCCTGTAACGTATTTACTCATTTTATCCTTGTTGCCCCTGAAGAAGGTTTGTCTTTCAAACTGAAATGTCGGGCAAATTTTTGTTACATACTTTTTTTTACTTTACGTATTTCGTCTTCTGCGTCTTCCTTTAGCTGCCGTAAGGATCAGTCGTTCCGTATATTTTTTTAGGGGAAGGGGATCCTGGCGCGCGAGCGTGGAGGGAGCGAGAACGCGACAAGATGGCGGGAAGGATTTTCCCTCCTCTCCCTAAGTCTCTGTAACAAACGACAAACAAGCCAACGCCCTCAAATAAACCAGCGATACATAGCCTGCGTAGCAGTCGTTTCCGTTTCCTTTTAGCCAAGCGAAAGAAGTGTGAGGCAAGCGGGATACGTGCGAGGGTATGGGGCGAAAAAGAGGGAAAAAATTAGAAGCGGGGGAGGGGGTGAGGGTCTAGACGATACATCATGGATCGCCGCTGCGAAACGGCCGAGTTCCGTGGCGAAGAAATTGGCAACGGTGATCTGGCAAATTGGCAAAATTCACAACGGCGATCCATGATGTATCGTCAGGAAACGCCGGCTTAGCTGAGGGCGTTAGTTCAGTGTTTATCGTTTGATACAGAGACCTGGGGAGAGGCGGAAAAATCCTTCCCCAAATCCTGCCCCAAAATTGGCACAGGATAGATTTTTTATGACTTCACATCATGAATAGATAATGAAAGTATCCTGTTTCTTGTTTTAATTCATCGAGTATAACCTGAAACGTTTTTTTTTTTTTAAATTTTAAAAAGAAGGAACGATTGAAAGAAAGAAAAGCTGTCTGGTCATTTCTCTACTGCGCTACTGTATCACATTTCAATTGTCACGCAACATGCAACTCGCTTTTGGTCGGCATTGATCATTTTGTCCGACGTACCCATTGCACAAAATTTCAGCTAAGGATTGCTTTGTAAGGGAACAGAAACTGATTCAAACATTACAAGTAAGTAAATCACCGTATATCTTAACAATAGAATGATTTTCTAAGTCTGGGTATAGAGTTAGCTGTTCTGATCACGGAATGAGTCAGTGTGAATGGCCTGATTGTATTATATTTTCAAAAAATCTTAACAATCAAATATCAAAGCTTAAGTCACTTTACGATAAAGGAATTCGGTGGGCATAGATGCTATCAGAAATCTCCTTATGCAAATGAAAAGGCGTCTGCGCGATGTTTTTGTGTTGCTTTTTAAGACTTAACCGCTGGCGCGTAAAAAGCATGTTTTTGCAGTCCACCTACTAAAATGAATTTGCCAATGAAGCTTATTTAATAAGCTTCATGGGCTCCCTGTATTCTCGGGTAGTATGCCGATTGTGGTTTACAAAACAATCAAGCGAGGCTACACAAAGGGCATTGCTGCGCTACAGAAGGCGTGTAACCAAAGTTGTCAGTGCTGTGACAGAGGTGTACGCACTCTGCTGGATTCCGGAACTCATAATTTACTTTCTGGGATTCACTGGCGCTATCACGTTAAACCAGATTCATTTCAGCATCGCCTCAGCTCTGGTATTTTCAACTCAGCCATTATCCAATCGTGTACAGTCTGCAAAGCTGTGCATTTCGAACACACTTCTGGAATTTGATTTGCTGTAGAAAAGTCACAAGTCAAACATATATCTCCGGTGCTGGAAGCAGATACCATTACCCAAGGAAGACCCGAACAAATCAGTGAGGGGAGACAGCAGATTATTCCACGCAGTGATCAAATTAGCACAATAGAACGGTGACTTTGAATACAGTAGGAAAACATTCCCATAACACGGAAAGTAATATTTATATCTGTAACTCAAATTATTAACCAATCTTTCCGGCAATTATAGAATAAGATAGGACAAGATTCTTTATGAATTCTTAATGAATTCTTTATAAGAATAAATATCGTTCGTTATATAGAGGTTGCACTGTAGTAGGGTATGATCAAACTGTCAACTAATAGCACACTGAGCAAGTTACACAACTCAACAATATCACAGTTACTCTTATACAGTAACGAAGTCAAAGCTATAGATACCCTGAGTGATGCCATAGTGCACTGAGGGGCTAAAGCCACATGAAAACAAGCCGAGCGAGTGCACCAGTAAATGGCTTTCCATTTCGGATTCTCTTACGGCAAATATCTAATCCAGTTTAGAAATAAGCACTTTTCTTGTTAATTAAATGATATTTTTGTCAGGTATAAATGACGTTGTTGTAGCATTTACTAAGGTGCCCGACTTTGCAATGAAAACGTGAAATGTGATCAGGTTACAAATCATCGGATTTTACGCATTTCGCCTCCCCCCCCCCCCCCGACGATTATGGCTGCTGGCGAAGGGCTATTGCGTTCTTCTACCCTCCTCGTTCGATCTCACACCCCTCTCCCTCTCCTTGTACAGGTCAGTCCTTGGTTGCCTAGTAACCGAACAGAGAGCCACGATGAAGAAATTTTACCATACAACTACTGGTTCTCATTTCTCTGAAATAGTCATCACTACATTAAATACTACCTAGGTAAATACTGTCTCAATAAGTTAATCTATATACCGCGATCCCTTTTAAAATACAGTTTGCCTAATGCCAATTGCCGTAAATGCAAACTAACTGTTTCTCTTAAGGTGACAAGTGACTATGTCACTAGCGTCACTTATAGTTTACCACTAACGTTTTTCCGTTTTTGATTGGCCTAAATTGAACAAGTGACGCAATAGTGTTCCAAATTGTCCGCCCGGCGAAAAAACTCGGATGGATATTATTCATCCCCAGAAAATCTCCGAATTAAGTAGGGTTTCTTTCTATTTTCGCTTTCTTTTTTTCGTCTATTTTCTTTCTATTCTGTTTTTCTTGTAAAGTTGTTTTTTTTGTTTTTTGTTTTTGCAGACTTGGTGCACTGAAGTTTTAATAGCCTGAGAAAACAGCCGACGTTTCACAAAGTCGCCACTTGAGCCCTCGCAAAACGCTCAAGGGACGAACTCGTGAAACGTCGGCTGTTTTCTCAGGCTAAAGTTTTAAAAGGGTAGTTTTTGGGCGGAAAAAAATTTAGTGGTGAACAATAAACACAATAGACCTTTTTCACGCGGCTACTATTTAGCATAAACACAAAACATTTTACACGCCTAGCCTCGCAGTGAAAAACTTGAGAACGAGTTTAGACGTGGAAAAACAAAGCTTTTTATTCTCCGGGGACTCAACATGGCCGCTGCGTGACAAACGTCCATAGTGTGTTTCTCTCTCAAGACGCATATAGGACGCTCTCGAAACTGCTGATCCTAACAGTATGCAGGACGCGAGTCACAGAACCTAGTAAATAGGACGAAGCTCGCCACCAGTCTCCCAGTAACTCAGTGGTTAGAGCATCCGACCGCTCTGCGCTGTTCTCGTGACATATTCAATATTCATCTTTCTTATTTTATTCATCGAGTTTAAATTTTTTTCCCATCTTTAATCATCGTCGTCGTCGTCGTTTCTATTGGTATCCAGCACCTACGCGTACAATTTACAATTTTATTTATTCCGATTGAACAATTCATTTAAATATCCCACGCAAATTTCTTCGTCTATTAAAATGCATATGAGCAATTCTGACACACAGATATTTCAGCCACACCGTATATACATTTTTAGGCAAGAAAACGATACAAAGCAAAACGAGGTAAATAAGCAGTAAGTAAAATCAAATAACAAAACAGTATAAATCGAATTACTAACAAACAACACAAGCAAGGCGCTAAAAAAATCGCTTATCGTTACTTTGTCACGACCTTTCTCGCGCCCTGCTAGACTGATTGTCTGAAGGCCGAAAAGCCCATTACAGTCCTGGGATCCCAAGGGCCAAGACGTTAGTTTTGTATACTTTCTCTAAAAAACTTAACGAGAAAGAAAATGCATCTTAGAAGTTCCGGGTTGGGCTGTTTATTGGCATCCTTGTCTGCTGGGTTCCGTTCTTGAAACTTACGCGGCTGCAGTAAACAAACAATTAGCTCCTTAATGTCCGCAAGCGATAGGTCGGGCCATATTTTCTTTCCGAACTGCGACCTAGTCAGTCGAACGGTGTCCTCTATTTCACCACCTTCAACACGCCACGTAAAAATACGTTGTGTTTCTTCATAAAATTTCATGACTTCTGCCACCGTTCTACAGGCTCGTAACTTGGGTATCAAGCCAGGGGCAGAGTCCTGGACACATTTGGAGGCGGGGCACTGGTCTTCATCCAGAAGCCGCGTTTTGGCGTGAGATATGGACGCCATTCCCCACAGTCCTTTACAGCTGCCGAACTGAGATTTCACGGAATTTTCCTTGGAATTTGGAATGATAGCATCCAAGTCGCACACCACGGCGTGCGGAATGCCGAGGTCGTGACAAATGGCTGTAGCTTTGTGAACATTTTTCTTGCCGCTGATTGACAGTACTATGCAGCTGCGTACAGCTTGTTGGATATTGTACAACACCTCTTTAGGGTAAAAGATTCGTTCGTAATCCGGGTCTTGTAAGAGGTTTCTACAGATACAGACAAATCCGAAGAACCAGTCAACGACCCATCAGTCACTCCAGTCGTCTTCGTAGCTGCACCGGATTCTGAAAGAGTTTTATGAAGCTCAAGGTTTCCCTCATCAAATAACCTTAACAAGGCCTCAATAAATCTCTTGTCACTTTCTCCCTCCACCCAAATAATGTAACGAGCAAAAAATATCTCCCTGACTTCAGCTCCACCAATGAAATGAAGGTCTCTGACGCTGTAACGTGACCTAACACGCCTTATTTGGCAGTAACCAGATGGAAGGACTTGGAATCTCTAAATCAGGGTGATCCTCTCAACTTCTACCATTTCCGGCGAATGTGTTGTAGTTACGATGCACTTTGCTCTGCTTCTTGACTCCCGCATGAGAATTGTTCTCAGGCGACGAGTTTGTAATGGATGCATTCCTCTAGTAACCTCGTCGAAAATAATTGTGCGACTGAACGGTTGGACAACCAAAGCGGCTACAACAAAGGCGGAAAAGGTTCCCTCTGACACCCGCTCAATGGGTCTGTTGGTTGCTGTGTCCAAAATTCGCACTGGGATAGCGCCATCGAGATCCAGCTCAAACTCAAGACTGTGGTCTCCCATTATCTCATGGAACAAACCAAGAGCCTCGGCAATACACTCTTGAGGTAAACTTCTAAGCAGGTTTACTATAATTAAGTTTTTGACGTCGCGATACCTCAATATATCCCAGCTATCAAGCCGTCTGAGTTTCGTTTGTCCAGAGTCCTCAACTGCGTCTACTGTGTCATCCAGCTTCACTTTGCGAAGGAACGCCTCGTCTGGACACCAGTCCATAAGGTCAACACCCGCGGGTAACGGGTCGTGCAAGGCTACTGAAAGCTCGCAGTTATTTTTGATGACCACCAAAACCACGTCTTCAGAGACGACATAAAGGAATTGGCAGTGAGACAGATTCCTGGAATTAAAGCTTCTCCTTCCAGAGAATACACGCATCACTGAAGATGTAACGGAACCAAACGTCTCCCTCACTAACTTAGCAAGCTCCAACGGAAATTTAAGGACGTCATCCGAAAACCACGAAAACAAGCCTGAAACCCATGGAATGGTACTGAGAAGTTCGCGAGTTGAATTCCTTGGCGTCTCCTGAAAGTATTGCAAAAGTTCTTGCCCGTCTTGAAAACAAAACTCACAAACCAACTTTGCACTGGCCATATCATCTCCTATCACCTCAAAGTCCTCTTCACTGTCAACAAAACTACTTGCTGCCTTAACTAAGGCTACAAAGCTACTCTTCCCACTTGCGTTCTCCCCAACAAGCGTATGAAAACAACCATCATGCGTGCCATTTAAGTCCAGTTCTTGTCGGTCTTTAAAGAAAATATAATTCTCTACCACAACGCGGCGAAGCATGGTTGTTTACACGTTGTCTAACATGTGATACATGTTCATATAACCTTTCCAAAGTCCTCGTTATCAGCTCTGTTAAAAATAAATGGAATATTAGTCATCTGTTGAAACGAACCATTCTGCTAGGAAATGGCAGATATCTAATTAACGAAAACTCGTACAATTATTATATCCGACACTGTTAAAATATTAACTTGAGGACGTTTCATGGGGTACCCGGAGATTAAAACGTCTCTGTCCAACGTCACAAAACGTCTCTAAAAAAAATGATTTCTTTCTCTATTATATTTTGCAATATTTACAACAACGTTTGATGAGCAGGCCAAATCGAATTAAACCGTTTCTATGCACCCGAGGTAAAATAGTCCAGAAACTCCACGCCATTCCTTTTTTTTTTTGTTTTTAGCGGGATCATTTGCGGTCCACCCTGGGGATCATTTGTGGTCCTGGGATCATTTTCGGCCCAATTTGGGGATCATTCGCAGTTGGGGATCATTTGCGGCGTTGTACTGATGAATATTGTGGTAAAGAAGCAGTCGTGGAATAAGAGGGGGGCCTGCATGGCCAAAATCCTCCCTTTGTTCAAAGGAAAATGGTCTTTAAAATTAAGTAGCAAAAAAACAACCATCATGCGTGCCATTTAAGTCCAATTCTTGTCGGTCTTTAAAGAAAATATAATTCTCTACCACAACGCGGCGAAGCATGGTTGTTTACACGTTGTCTAACATGTGATACATGTTCATATAACCTTTCCAAAGTCCTCGTTATCAGCTCTGTTAAAAATAAATGGAATATTAGTCATCTGTTGAAACGAACCATTCTGCTAGGAAATGGCAGATATCTAATTAACGAAAACTCGTACAATTATTATATCCGACACTGTTAAAATATTAACTTGAGGACGTTTCATGGGGTACCCGGAGATTAAAACGTCTCTGTCCAACGTCACAAAACGTCTCTAAAAAAAATGATTTCTTTCTCTATTATATTTTGCAATATTTACAACAACGTTTGATGAGCAGGCCAAATCGAATTAAACCGTTTCTATGCACCCGAGGTAAAATAGTCCAGAAACTCCACGCCATTCCTTTTTTTTTGTGTTTTTAGCGGGATCATTTGCGGTCCACCCTGGGGATCATTTGTGGTCCTGGGATCATTTTCGGCCCAATTTGGGGATCATTCGCAGTTGGGCATCATTTGCGGCGTTGTACTGATGAATATTGTGGTAAAGAAGCAGTCGTGGAATAAGAGGGGGGCCTGCATGGCCAAAATCCTCCCTTTGTTCAAAGGAAAATGGTCTTTAAAATTAAGTAGCAAAAATTGTTTCAGTCATAATTTCATATTTCTTTATAGAAAATTTCCCTCTGCCCACTCCTTGCCCAGACCTGTCTGAAAAAAGTCATATGTGGGTGGAAAGATTAGCATTATATTATATCCCGGTAATAAAATGTCCACAAGTATTTTTGCAATTTGGCATCGCTTGACTTCAGTAAAAACCAGCATTTTCTTCCAAGCATTTTTCCAACCTAGCCTAAAATGATCATAATCATAATCATAGTCATAATCATAATTAAGCTTTTTTTGGTTTAGTGGGAACAGAATTGTCTTAAATCCTTTGAAGGATCATCATCCTGAAAAAGTCACTCCAACCAGAAAGCACTGCTGGAACTAAACATTCTCCGGCCAGAACACAATAGAACAACTGTGTTTTTAAGAGCTAATTAAATATGATTAATATGAGCTTATGATCACTGTTAAGTTGCTAGTCAGAGCCAAGCATAAGTAAATAGGAAAAAATTGACCAACTTAGGGACAAGAGGAGGCAAAGTTCAATAAAATTATCATGTCTGAATCAGCTGGAAATGCAGAGCACATTTTTCTTTTCAAATTTTTTTTTTTAATTTAAGGCTAGTGCAGTTGTCAGACAACATGTGTACATTTTGGAACATCCAACAGAGATTTCCTTCTCTTAATTAAGATCTTTCCTTTCTTTTCTGCCAAGCTATCAAGCTTAACAGCCGATTTCACTGCTATTTGCAGCCCAGAATTTTTAAACATGACTTGCTGGCTATGATTTTCTCATCATGACTCACCCATAATCACAAGGTAGTGAAAGAAATTACAAGTAGCAGATCTTCTGCTTCTTTGTGATTTTTCGTGTTTAAGACTCTCTGTTGACTACAATGCAATGCATGCATTTGTTTTAATATGTTTTGAGTTTTTGGTAAAGGAAACATTGTGACAAAACCAGCTAGATGTGAGCCCTTTGGCAGCCAAGAAAAAAAATCAACCTGACTTTGCCTGATTAGCATATACCTTTTTCCAATAGAAAGAGCTATTTTTTTGGTTTTTAAGTCTTCCAGATTACTGTAACAAAATGTGATTCATCATCGACTGTCATCTCACGTCACGCAGTCAGAGAAATATTTTCAAACCAACAATGCACATTTGCTTTCTATACATCAGTTTATGAGTTCACTAAGTCATTTTAGTTCAGCAGAAGATATAATATTCCACACTTTACAATGTCCAAAAGATGTATACAATAAAAGCAATTGACAAAACTCAGAGAAGTCAGCTTGATGTGGAAAAAATCTAGCCGATGCAAAGTGTACAACATTTGAACAGTGACTGAGACATACTGTAGTCTATCTAGGTGCTGCAGGAAACGGGGAACATTTTCCTTGAAACTCATGATTCATTCACACTCATTTCCACATAACCATTGGTATTCTGTTATTGTTCCCTATGAACTCACAGGATAGTCTGTAGTAACATTATTCTGATACCAGGTATAAATAAGAGCTTTCTGCATGGTGTTGCTTGTCACTTTAGAACTGTTGGAGACATTGACTGTGAATGTCACTATCAAATGATTACAACTGAGTCACAGAATTCACAGAACATTTTGTAAATCAACACATCTCCAATAGTTCCCTGATAAATTTCATAGTTCCACAACAAAATTTCTTCCCATTCTGTACAAGGATGGCTTGGATGGAAGCAGATTTCAGTGCTTTTGTGAACCAACATAAAACTTTGAGATTTCGTATCATATGAAACCTTCACTGATGTGCGCATTGCATTGTGGTAGACAGAGAGTCTTCAAGTTGGCATTTCCTCTTTTAACTCCTTTCACCAGTAAATATCTATGATTATTTTGTGACCATGGGCATATCATGACAGGCAAATCATTTGTGTAGCTGGCGAATCATGATTCAACCACCATGATTCACCCATGGTCACAACATATCTATGAGAATTTGCACAAGAATGAGTTTACAGAGGAAATATTGACTTTCCTTCTGAGAAATAATCAATTATTATACAAAACAATCATAAAGAACCAGAAGATCTGCAAATTTCCTTCACTACTTTGTGATTTAATATGCAGGAACCACAATAGGGGAATCATAGCCGATGAATGATTGGCATTACTTGAAAAACCTGGGTCTACACACAGCAGTGAAATTGGCTATGTGAAGCCACAGGCAGAATGCCGGAATCCTCGGAAGAACTATAAAATAAAAATAATCGCCTCCCCTCGTCTTGTTTTTAAAATAATTAAGGCAAGCCATTTAAACACCCCAGGCGTTTATTAAATTTATTAAAAGGAACCTCGTTGAATAGGTGCCCACTCTCATTTTAACATCCTTTCAGTGCAATCCTAGTGAAAGTGTCCAAAATTTTTATCGAACAGCTAAAAATAAATGTAAGAAAATTGCTTCTGTGGTAGTAATGGATAGTAGCAATATGGACTATAAGTTAACATGTTAAGTTTACGCAGTCTAATTTTTGTGAATTTTGCCCTCACTCTACAAAGAAAAGATAGACACCAAGACCATGAAAAATTGTGAAAGTTAATACTGGAAAAGTTATATTAAATCCCACACCCTTTCTATTTTACCCCCCCTCCCCCCCTAATAAGCCCCCACTTGGAAGTCAGCTTTTTAAAGAAATAAGCCTTCCCCCCTCCCCTCACTTTAGTAGTCAGAAATGCTGGTTGAAGTGATAACAAGAAAAATAGACAGGACCACTGATAGTCAATTTTCGGACAGGTTTTAGGGAAACTTGGTTTAAATATCCTAGGGGTTCTTCACAGATGTGATATGGTTAGGATATAAACAGTGATTTACAACCCATTGCTAGTTCTATTGTAATACCCCCTCCCCCTCTACTAAGCTCCCATCTCTAATAACCCCCCTTTCTTGGAGCCTAAAATAAAATAATCCTCCATAGGGCTTAATAAAGCTTTTAAAGTTTTCCCAGCAGACAATGTCAGCCATCCCAAATTCAAATCACACTGTTTTTGTTCATGACAGGCTTTGATCGCTTCAGGATTTGTTATGCAAATTAGCTGAAGGGGGATTCAATCCCCCCTCAGTTAATATTAACAGTAACTTAACGCCATGATTTGTCACCTTAAGGATTCATAAGAATGAAACGAGGTGTTAGCTTCTTGCTGCAAAATATGACAATGTTGACAGATAATTACAATTTATTGAGACCCGTTGATAAACAGAGAAGAGAAGAAAACGGAAAACAAAGCGTGCAACATAATCTCCTACCAAGCCCAATTTTAGCAGCGTTCTTTATATTTCCTCTTATTTCGTCGTCCGCTAAAAACTTTTCTTGCTCTGCGGTTACCGCGGGCCTGTTTAACAGAACGGAAATAGAGTCTGGCCGCAGGTCACACGTAATTTGTCGGATAAGATCGAGAAATTTGCTCGCTTTTTTTAACATCCTTTGCCAGGCACTTTTTTGCCCTACAACGTAAAAGCCGGCGTGGATCAAGTGTTCGCTAGAAATTTCTTGGCTTGGTTTCGTTGAATTTCTTTTCGTCTGTCCCGTTGTATGACTAATGAAAACAAGATCGCAGTGAATTTTAACCTGATTGCAGCTTATGTTTTATCAAGTAACTAAACTGATTTCTACTCAGTCTACTAAAAAAAACAAACAAACAAACAAAAGTAGTTACTTCGCGGGCACAGGCGGGACAAGTACCCCTTTGTCGCTTGCATAAGACATAAGCCAAAGAGGTAGCCTGCTTGCGAGATAAATTTCAGCGCAATATTTGCTACTGTTTATTCGACCTTGTTGACGTGACTGGACATCGAAGGCCATCGGGGCATCGCTTCTCTGGATCCTGGGCATACATCAAAGTAGCATTAACCTGGGCATTGAGTATTTCCGCTGCTTTACGTGGTTCTCGATTTCTTCTGTTTAAATTTCCCTGGACCACCAGCGTGAATGATTCCGAGATATTAATACTGGTTCAAGCCGGCGTGCCTTGCGTGAGATGTGTACATCAGCTGGGTTTACATTTCATGCCGGGTGACCCTTTATAAAACAAAGTTTCCGCAAGAGCAGAGTTATCAAGACGGCGCATTAACCGTAACCTTAACTATTACTTACATTCTAGCGTCTCCGATAAAAAAGGGGTTGCTTGTTGATTCTGATTAGGTTCGGCTCATGTACACATTACGAGCAATCTCTCTTTTCGCTTAGGGACAGTCGCGCGCGCCACTGGTTCCCTTGGGTATTTATATGCTACGAAAGCAAAATTAGCCGTACATATACAGAGCAGATTAATTTCAGCCGTACCCTTGGGTATATGCTAGGTAAAAGAGCACAGAGCAGATTAACGCAAAGGCAAAATTAACCGTACCCTTGGGTATGTGCTCCCTAAAAGGGCACAGAGCGGATTAACGCGAATACCTCAAAGGGCACAGAGCGGATTAATGCGAAGGCAAAATTTAGTGAACCCTTGGGTATGTGCTACCTAAAAGAGCACAGAACAGATTAATGCGGAAAAAAAATTAACTGAACCCTTGGGTATGTGCTACCTAAAAGGGCACAGAGCGGATTAATGTGAAGGCAAATTTACTTGTGTCCTTGGGTATGTGCTACCTAAAAGGGCCCAGAGCAGATTAATGCGAAGGCAAAATTAACTGAACCCTTGGGTATGTGCTACCTAAAAGGGCACAGAACAGATTAATGCGAAGGCAAAACTACTTGTGTCCTTGGGTATGTGCTACCTAAAAGGGCACAGAGCAGATTAATGCGAAGGCAAAATTACTTGTGCCCTTGGGTATGTGCTACCTAAAAGGGCACAGAGCAGATTAATGCGAAGGCAAAAATAACTGAACCTTTGGGTATGTGCTAGGCAAAATTATGTCCTTGGGTATGTGCTACCTAAAAGGGCACAGGGCAGATTAATGCTAAGGCAAAATTAACTGACCCCTTGGGTATGTGCTACCTAAAAGGGCGCAGAGCAGATTAATGCGAAGGCAAAATTACTTGTGTCCTTGGGTATGTGCTACCTAAAAGGGCACAGAGCAGTTTAATGCGAAGGCAAAATTACTTGTGTCCTTGGGTATGTGCTACCTAAAAGGGCACAGAGCAGATTAATGCGAAGGCAAAATTACTTGTGTCCTTGGGTATGTGCTACCTAAAAGGGTACAGAGCAGATTAATGCAAAGGCAAAATTACTTGTGTCCTTGGGTATGTGCTACCTAAAAGGGCACAGAGCGGATTAATGCGAAGGCAAATTTACTTGTGTCCTTGGGTATGTGCTACCTAAAAGGGCACAGAGCAGATTAATGCGAAGGAACAATGAACTGAACCCTTGGGTATGTGCTACCTAAAAGGGCACAGAGGAGTTTAATGCGAAGGCAAAATTACCTCTATCTGCGGGTATATGCTTCCTAAAAGGGCACTGCGATTCAACTCGAAAATTGTTCCCGCCAAAACTGCACGGTGAGTCACAGTCCAAAGCAATTCCTTTTACCGCTTCCACAACAGGGCCAAATTTTGAGGAGCGAGCCAACCCGTCTTTCGCACACTCTCGCTGCTGAGGCAATCTGGCATAAAGCTCAAACGACGACACAAAAAATCTATGGCTTGGTTGTCTGCAGAAGTCACAACCTCGCTTGGCGGGCTTCTGATGTATTGATGCTACAGTGTATTTCATCAGGACAGTGGTGAAAATTTCGCTCTTAGCAAATTCATCTTAAGCCTTAAGCCCATACGCAAGTTTAGTGACTACATACCAGTGCTTTCCCGGGTCCCAATTATAGCCAGTAACTCTGGAAACATGTGGAAAGCGACCAAGGATACTCGGACGACTCGCGATCGACGCCATGGCTCTATTTTATCAAGCCTACCAGTGACACAGTAAACTCATTGTCCTCTGTAGATTGCTATTTCCGCTCAAGTAGAACATTAATGATTTTGTAGCCTTTTAACTTATTAGTCTTCAACACCAATCAGATCTACGAATTGAGTCTCTTCCTGTGTGAAAGCTTTGTATATGTTGTACATTGTAGTATGGTACTTGGTAGATAATTGATTGTGGCCGGGAGGGATAATTGATGAGGGAATGTCATCAAACAAACCAAACTCAGTTCAAACTGATTGGCGAGCCCGGGTTGGCAAGTACATTATTAGTGTTCAGTGTACACCGGGTGTACAAAACGTCGAATTTCAATTTCACATGAAAGTTGAAATGCATCGCAAAATAATGCCTTGTCACAAACAGAAATGTATGCGAGGTTCTATTTGACTTGTCCCCGTACTAAATACTGTACTCTGTTTCCCAATGTATAGTCATTTGAAAACTATAAATAATGCGTACATCAAGGCATAGATTTCGTCGTTCGTTATGTAGACCGTCAATCAAAAGGGACAAGTTTTGGTTTCAAAATATACCCGTACGCATCTAAATCATGTGTTTTGTTACGGACCGAAGAACATTTTAGTTGGCGAAATTTATTGCCGACAGTGATTGCACAGGTATATGCTTGATGTGTAAATTAACATGTTACAGTAGAATGTCAATTTATTATACCACCCGTGGAACTGAACTAACCGCAAGATCATTAATAGATTGACAGAACTTCGCGCTTTGAATTACTTCTTGCTGTGAAATCCTGAGCTCACCAAAGCTCCCCATGTTGTATTTTTATTTTTTATGTTCCCAAATAACTGAACACCTGGGTTGTTTAAATAGTTTAAATAAACGCCCCCTCCCCCCATGGGACATTTATTATTTTTAAAACAGGACGAGAGGGGGCATTAATTCAAAATGGAGAATTTTCTTTTAATTTTAAAGTTATTCCAAGGATTCCAGGATTCCGGCTCTGGTCCCGGCATTCCATGTCTTCCAAAATACAGGATTGAATGCCTGTTATACCTGCGGTAAAATGAGTCCTTGGCCTGTTTCACAGTTCGAAGGCATATATATTGCACGTTTGCAACAAAATCATCGAGGTCTTCCCCTCTGCAATCATTTTGAAATAACTGTGAAAAATCAATTGGCATACGCTTCCTATGTTTAGTTTCGGCAACATCCATTATACTCATGTTGCTGTTTTTCAGAACATTTCCCAGATGATCGTGCGAACCAAACAAGGTCAAATGGGGACTGAAAAATCGTTTGATCAAGAAGGCAGCCAGCTTGTTCAATTTTTCGACCGATCTACGATGTAAGAGCCGACGTATATTGGGTAGACCTCTTGTTGACCTGAATGTTTTATATTCAGATATTTAGATATTTATAATGCAGCATTAGCCTGCGTGGCATGCAAATAGGGAGCAAAAGGAGGGAATGACAATCGCACCATTGTTTTCTACATTGCCAATCGTAAATATTAGCATGCAAAAGTGAGTTGTCTGCGAAACTTTTAGCTGTGAAAATTCTCAATCGGAATATTGCCGACTTCACTGACGACAAAGTGTATTTCTCGTCTACTTGCTAGAAATTGAGGGCACGGTTTCGCTACTCAGTCAGTGTTGGCTCAGTTTCAAGAACATTCCTTGCATATAACTGAAGCTTACCTTGGGTTTAACGTTACCATAGGAAAAGAAGTTCCGTAAAGACATTTGCGAATTCGTGGTTTGTCCTTGCCAAAAAGTTCAAGACTGAAGCAGTCAGGACATGTTACTCTGGCTCAGGGCCAGCTATTGCATGTCGAATTGGTCTGTCGAATTGGTCTGTCGAATTGGTCTGTCGAATTTGTTCCGGTATACAATATGCCTGGGCAGCCACGCCTTGTCTTCTTAGACAGGGGGGAAGGGCAGGGTCACACACTGCCTTCAAAACGCACGAAATTCGCAAGAATTTTCAGATTTTCCGGACAAGCTTTCCCTCCCCGGAGCAAATTATTGAAAAGTGGCAAATATATTTTAAAATTCTGAATTCATTATTCACTAAATAGTCGCTATGATCCAGTCATACGACAGAGTTCTTATAGATTTGGGGGACGCTCTCTCACAAGGGCAGATTTATTCGCCCTTTTCTGTTGTTTTGCATTTTCATTTTACGCCAGCTCCTACCTGAATATCACAAGTAGGTGAGGGAGCCTTCCTAGCTTAATTAAATATTTGGCAGTGGATTGAAGGCAAGCGTGGCAAAATGCCACCTTTCGTCACCTTTCATTTCGAGGGGGATTCCCAATAAAAGTTACGGAGTACTCGTCGTACCGACCGTTTTTGGCAATTTTCGCTCAAAATTTAGCGTTGTACAATAATAAAAAAAAATTTAGATTCCTTCTGCCTCAGGCCCTATATGTGATAGGTTCCCTCGGAAATTTGATGTTCAAACTTTTTTTACCCCTTGACTACGTTCTCGGGCCAATATTTGTCGTGAACATCAAATTTCCTCGGGCAACCCATCACACGATAGTGCCTTCGACAGAAGAACTCTATTCTTTAATTAGAACAGCAGGATGAAGAATTAAATGTGAAGAAGACCATCGCAGGCTTTCTTTTCTTGACTGCAAAAGCTACGTCTATAACTGCGATGATCTCCTTTACAGGTAAGGGTTTTTTAAAGCAATTGACAATAAAAACTAACGGTAAAAATTCACGACGTCTCGACCGCTCTTCGGTCATTATTAAGCGAAATGTTGAAAATAAAAAATTTGCATAGATATATAGTGACAAAGAGGTAAAAATATGTAAGAAATATGTATGAAGTAAAAATATGTAAAGGTATGTGTAAAAACAATTAAGGTGTTAAAAACAATAAAAAGCATACAAAACTAACTATATAAAGACTAATTATTTAAAAACCTTCGCACGAATTGAGTCGGACTGTACATTGAGACTTGGTCTCAGTTCATGAATAAAAAGCATTTCGTAAATGAGGCATCAAACCACAGGTAGCCCAAGCTCACTTTGAGAGGAGCGCATATATTAGCCTGTTCCATTTTGCATATATTATGACCTCGGCAAAATATAAGAGTTTGCATGAAAAATGCAGCAAATACGTTTTAATTGCCATAAATGCGAAATAATTCACAATAATAAATGGCTCACCATAAATGGTTTCTGTGTTATATTACTTGCCATTTAATGGCCTTTTGGGGTGGTTTGAAGCGTTTTGACCGAGAATAAGCGTGCTTGATTATTTGCACCTAACACTTGATAAGCGAAGCGAAAGGTAACACACTGTTGGCCGTCACTTGACCGATTCAAAGTTATTTATTTGCTGTAAATCTCGAATTTTGGCACCTCTCTGCAAAATTCTTTAAGAGACCAATGGCTTTATATCGTAACAACAAATACATGAGACCAACATTCGCGTTCTTTCCCTTATCAAAATCGCCATTTTCAATCTCTCCTCCACATCGAACCATCCGTGTGACGAACTGTTCGCGAATGCAAATTTCCGATCTCTTTTCATGGGAAGACTTGCACAGTAGGCGCTCAGGACAGCAATATCCCGTGTATAGGAGGTGTATTTGACAAATTACATGTGAAATTTAAAAATCGCACGTGAAGTGTGCAAAATGCAGAACTTGTGATTTACGCTAGTTTTAGCAGAGGGTCTGAATGGGGTTTAGTGTTTAGTGTTATTTGCCCACAATTTTTAGTGTTTGCTGTTAAATTGGCCCATATTTTAATATTGACTGTTTTCGGAGAAAATACTGTTTAGTGTTTACAAGGTTTTTCGTAAAAAAATCATAGTCTTTTCGCATTGTAAATACTCATCTGCTCTGCTGAAATCGCTAATAAAATCACTCAATCGCCATGCTGCCCTAACTTTGAGCCCTAATTAGCCGTCTTCAGAATGTTTCACCATACGTTTCCTTGAAAGTTCATTTGTGTGTCCATTTGATATTTGTCTACACGCTAGTACATGTACGTTCACACAATTCTTTAGTCTTCCCTTATCGACTTTTTTCCATTAATTGCTACGTTCGTTTCTCCGCACTTAAACACGCTTATAATTTACTAGTCTTCTCTTGTAGACTTTTTTTTCCGTACGTGAGTTGAGTGCTGTTATCATTCTTGTCTTTTTTATGTTTCTCCGTACCTTACTGACTTCGTACAATGGCAGTCTTGTCTTCCCAACGTTTCTCCGTACGAGAGATATCCGTCATGATCTGACCGAAACGGAAAAGAGAGGCGTGAACTACATCGCGCCTGGGAATTTGCCCTGAAGGCACACAATACTTTGTCTTCGTGTGAGGATCTTTAACCGTTGGAAAGAATGCTCGACATTCCAGTTCTTCACTCTTGAGATTACAGAGAGGCATGTTTACTATGGCGCGTTATCAGTGTCAAAATTATCTTTGTCCTAATATTATGAAATCTATACTGAAATTAAAATGTCTGTCGTGACATTTAGGTGTTGGCAGCGTACACTTGACGTGAAAATAGAGACTGTATTAACATTATGATATTCGTTACGACATTATGGTATTCGACATTATGATGTTCGTTATGACATTATGATATTCGACATTATGATGTTCGTTATGACATTATGGTATTCGACATTATGATGTTCGTTATGACATTATGATATTCGACATTATGATGTTCGTTATGACATTTATATGATATTCGACATTATGATGTTCGTCATGACATTTTGTCTTGTCTTGACATTATTTCTTTTTATTTTATTAGTTTATAGAATACGTTAAAGATACATTGAATTACATTCTTGATATTCGTCTTGATATTTGATCGTTTGTCTTTGACATTAAGAAAGCATGCACTGCGCGCTCATTTCCCGCCACCAGAAATCACGTGACGTGTTCTTCGTGAATAAAACATGGCGGAGGGAGAGGTTATTGATAACCTGAAGAAGGTTAATGAAAGTTTAATCAGAGTCGTAAGCATGCTGGAGAGTGGAGAAGCCGAGAAGCGAGGTGGCGAAACTTCTAATAGTACCAAGCCTGGTCCAAGTTCTAGCACAAGTAGTATCTTTGCAGAACACCAACGCTTGTTCGGTAATGCAGCTGTACGCTCGAACAGTAGAGTAAATCAGATCGCAGCAGCAATTCGCTTCAGACCACTGTCGTCGGGAACAGCACAGTTGACAGCATCCACAGGGAAGAAACGAGCGAAGAAAACCACTGGTGGATTTGGTTTCCGAACAAAGCGAAACCAGTGGACCCACAAGTTTTGTTGTTTGGCCGAAAAAGATGCTTGTAAGATACCATCTGTGGAAGAGAAGCTTAAGCTAAGAGCTGCAGGATTGGGAGAAAGGGAAATCACGTTGGACAGAGGCTGGTCTGCGAGTCTTTTGCATGAGAAGTTGTCAGAAACATATCCCAAGCTTCGTGACGGCGGAGGATACGAATTTTTAAGAACTGATGGAAGATCTACTTCCCGACTAGTTATAATACCCGGTTCAAAGTCCGAAGGCTATAGTGTCCAGTACTTAAAGGACAATTTAAACCAAGCAACAGCATATATTCGTCCTCTACAAAACGATCTCACATTTACGCCCATGGAGGGCGATGGTGATGCAATTGTTGTAAGTATGAGGTTAATAATTTATTATTATTGGTAACATTCTTTATTGTTGATTCCACCGACTATTAACAATGGCTAGTATAGCGGTATTAAGGGGTATGGGAGCATGCTTTGGGGAAATGTACATAAGGCATTTACCGAATTTTTATTCTTTCAAAAGAGGGTTGCAACACCCTTAATCCTTCCCCTGGATCTGCACCCGAGAAAAATAATGGACATGACATACTAGTACTAACAAACTCGGAAACATTAATTAAAATCCCTGAAAAATGTAAAATGTATTCGAAAATAAACCCAATATGTCACAATGTCTGGACATCTCAGTAAATAAATAAGATGGACTATCACCTCCAACAATGATAAAATTTCAGTTTGCAGACATTTTTTTATCACACAGCACCAAGAATTCTTGTTAACACAAGATAATTAAAACCAGACTACTTTCCCAAGTCAAGTCATGTGACTTACATGCAACCAAAATTATGCAATATTGAATTTTTTTTTCAGGGTGACATTCCAATGGAGGAATGCAAAAAATGTGGATTTTATTTTTCTATGAATGACTTAAAGGAACATCTTTTCAATTGTAATCAAGGGTAAGTGATTTCTCTTGTAACGTTTCCTCCCATGTGCCTTGTTGCTTGTACTGACAAAGTTAAAGTAGTGTTGAAGTTACAAATATCATTACAGCTCTAATCCTGTTAAACCTTTTATTTTCCTGGTTGAGGAATTTGTCATTACTAAATAACAGACATGAACAGTCTGTTTATTTGATGAACCTTAATTAATTCCATAAAATAGTCAGAAATTTGATCTCATTATTTCCTATTGTAACCTACCACAATAAAATGTTATATCCTATGTAATTAACTGTGTAATTAACATGAAAAACATGCCAACAAATGACCTTTAATTTACAAGACAGAAAAAGTTGGAATTCTATCATAGCAGCTATAATCATATTAGAAGTTTAGAAACTAAATTACATAGTTTCAATGTTTGCCTAAACATCTGTCTTTCATCTTCCAATTCAAAACAAAAAGGCAGGAGATAGGAAAGCAAGCTTCAAAGCAACCTGCTATTCCAGCGGTAGAGATGGGTGATGCACCTCCTTGGCAAGATGCAGGACCAAGTAAACCCAGACCTGAACTGTCCAGTTCATCGTCTACTAACACTGCAGTAGACTGTAAGTGCACTTTTGATATCTACTCCTTTTCGGTGAAAAAAGTAATCGTCTTTAATTGTTCTCCATCTATATTATAATATAATATGATTCTCACAGGTTGTATTTACATGTAGTTATCTTTTTCTGTGTTAATTATTCCAGCCTTGGCTGCTCTGCAAGGTCTTTTTCCAGAATGGGATGTGACTACACTCAGGGACATTTTGCAGAGGTGTGACGGGGTTGTAGCTGATGCAGTTGACTTGGTATTTGCTGAGCTCCCACCCATGAATGTGTGTCATGATGTTTCTGTATCAACTAAGCCAGGTAACTATAAAAACTAATTTTACTGCAAAAGTAACTACCTGTAAAAAAATAATTCACATAAGATATAAAGGAGCTAGTGGGTTCAACAGTTTATTCATGTGCATGCCTCATTGATTAGGTGATGTTTTCCACTGGAATTAAAAGTCACTTTTTTAATAACAATACCTTTTTTTTCAATTTTTATTTCATTGTTACATTGAAAGTCCATCTGATCTCAGTCAGTGACTGGTATTGTCATCCAGTTGTAAGGTGATTCCTGTTTTACAAGAGGTTGCAAGAACTTGGTCATAGTTTTAATAAGAATAAAAATGCCAATCAGGCAATTGGTTTCCAAATTATTTATTTAATGTTTCATTCCAAAGATTTTTACAGTTCACAAAGGTAAAGTATTTTTCCTCCAAATTTGCTACCAAAGATAATCCTTTGTGAACAAGAACCAAAATGGGTCATTTTTTTTACAACCTCTGGTTGAAACAAATTTTTTTGTTGATGCTTTTTGTGACTCACACACCATTGTGCCAGTTCTCACATTCTTTCCCATTGACCTCTGCACCTGTTTGAATAACTTTAGCCAAAATTGAAAATTGTAATCAAAATAATTGGTCTGCCAAAATTATACCAGAATGTTAAAATCAGTTCCTTTTTATGATAAGTAAGGATGAGAGAATATACACAATTAAATATATGAACTATATATGAACAGAGCACTAATAATGGTTAATGTAATGGCATTTTATCCGGATTTGTATGACTGCTATTGGTGTTTTAATACTTTAGGTCAGAACTGTTTCTATTAACTCTTGCAGATGCCAAGCAAGAAATCACAATTAATGATTTCTTTGAGGAAGAAGACGAAGAGAATGTAGACGAAGAGAATGCATGCACACTACTGAAGAACCAAAAAAAGAAAATTCTCAGAGATGGTATTCAGCGGATCAATGTTGCGAGAAACTCCTTATTTGAGGACAGTGTTGCACTCTTCAAAAGTGCAAGATTTGATCCCCATAAGTCGCCGAGAGTGAAGTTCGAGGACGAGGAGGGAATCGATGCTGGTGGTTTGCGAAGGGAGTTTTTTACTCTGTTAATGAGAGCGGTAACCAGCCACCCAGCTCTATTTGAAGGCCAAGCACACAAACGAGCCCTTACATACAACGCAAGTGCCATTCAAAGTAATCTATATCACATTGCTGGTCGCATGATTAGCTGTGCCATCATGCACTGTGAAATTGGCGCACCTGTTCTCTCTAAGAGTATGTATTACTTCGTATCACATGAGACAGTGGACATGACAGAAATGCCCCACTGTGTAGAAGACATCCCAGATTACTCTGTCGTGGATCTAATACGCAAGGTAAGACCATCCGCCTAGATGAGTTATGGGTATATTATGTATATTTTGTTTACAAAATGCAAGTTTTTCAAGACATCCAAGACAACATTGGTTCATGTAAATTGTTCTGAAATGTCAAAACTCTAAAGGATGTACAACTTGTTTTTCCAATGTCTCGAATGCATTTTTCAAGGCATATCAAAATGACATGAAAAAGCAATAACATTGATATAATTTGGCGATTTTCTTTTTTTTAAAAAAGGTTGAAAATGCAGAATGTCCAGAGGACTTAGAAAACCTTCGGAGTGATTTGTCAGAACTACTGCAAGCCGCAGGGTGGGATAAGTTGCTTACCTATGACAACCGTGTGGCTGCCATGCAGCTAGTTGCTGCCCATGAAGCTTTCTATAAAAGAAAGCTCTCTATTGACCAATTCTGCAAGGGGTTGGAGGTTCTTGGCGTGTTAGATCTTATCAGAGGCCATCCTGATTTGATGGAGCCGTATTTTGTACACACAGCAGTGTGTATTCTGACACCAGCAGTTCTTTTTAATCAATTCCTTAACATCGAAAAGGAGGAGGATGGATTGAGAGAGGTGATGAGACAGCATTTGAAGAGGTGCATCTCTGAGTGCTTTGAAGGTAAGAGTTGTCACTTTGGTTTAATAGCAATCAAGTAATACAAAATTTAATCACCATTCCATTTCTGTCTCCTCAGTTCTAACCAGTAAGGGGCATGCAGAATCTGATTACAGTAGTTAAAATTGCAAAGCTACAGCGGGAAAGGCAGAAAAGAAAACAATAGCAATGGGCTTGACTTAGAGTGACTTGGGGGAAGGGGAAAGGGTGTTAGTAGATGAAACTGACCAACGATGTGCATTTATTATCTGATTAGGATGATTTGATCAAATATTGTTATTATTGTGCTTTTGCATGGGGTTGATAAGCACTTGTAATGACTGGCCCAAAGGGAAGTGTTAAGTTTTGTACCCCAGAGACCCTTAATGTTTCTCTAGGCAAAATCCCCAATGCGAAGCCAAGGGGAACATTGTCAGTCTAGGAGAAACAAACTCATTGTTATATATCCATGGTTTCCCTTGCTCTAAGTACGATTTTCATTTGCTGATAAGTGATCATAAATTAATAAGTGATGCATTAATTAAAATGTATCCCTCGAGGGAAACATTTTTCATCAAATGTTTTCCTCGTGAGATACATTAAGCTGACTGAATGTGATCAATGTCCATTAAAAAGCACGTAATCAGAATGTGACTGAGGCCCGTAGCGTGGTTTTGGCGTCAAGGTTTTGAAGTTTTAGGCAGTTTGTCGCCTCAGGGAGTTCGTGAGTTTTGTTCACCCCAGGGAGTTAGATAGTTTTGACACGTTTATTTGATACATTCTTGTGCAATATAAAATTTCGTTTCTGTTGGGGGAGGGGGAGGGGGGCGTATATGTTGTTTAAATTTATTAAACTAGGAAATAGTACCACTACATCTTCATTATTATTATTTCATATAGTAACGACTGTTTTTTCCTACTCAGAATTTGGTTCTTCAAAGCTGGGCGAGTTCCTCTTTTTTGCGACAGGACTTGAGGCTCTACCTCCTATGGGGCTGGAAGAGAAGATCACTATTCGCTACAGGGAAGATAATTCTCCTCATTTTTTTGCAGAAACATGTACAGTGGAATTGAAAGTTCCCACTGTTCATGAGGAATATGGAAAGTTCTACAATAGTTTCCTGGAAGCTTGTGTGCACAGTGAATCTGGGTTTGGCTGTATGTAAACACTAATGCTAATAAGGCCATGCGTTAAGTGACAGTTAACACGTTTATTTTCTGCTTTTCTTATGCCTTGTTACATTTCTCCTTGAAACCAGAAAATGATTATCTGCTTACGACATTGCAGGCATGGTTTTGCTGGTAGCATTAAAGTTGCCACGGATACCCATATTGTTACACCGGCTAGTACCTATGGCTATTTTATATTGTTGAAAACACGTTTTTCTTACCTCGGTGTCCACGTTTTGATTCTTATAGTACCGATATTTCTGTAAACTTCTAGAACTTGTATTGTAAGTTCACAAGTTAATGTTGACAACTATGTTGCAAGCTCGAGACTTGACGTAACAAGCAATAAAGTTTCGATAAAAATATCAATTCCATAACAGTCACTGTTTCTCAGTGGGTCAATGGCTTCTGTTAGTTCTTGTGTTTGTTGTCTATTCAGTGGACTCTCTGTCGAGGGCACTTCAATCAATTCATCAGAATCTGACTCTGGCAATGGACCATCCCAGTCTAGACCATACTGCTCTAACTCATCCTGAAATTTGGAAACACGGGAAAGTTCATTCAATAGTTGTTACTTGGGGTGGAGGTGAAAAATGATCTCATTCTTAAGTTTGATCAAATATTTAAAGGTCAATGTCATTTCTGAAGAGATGCCGATATTGTATTTTTTTAACCTTACCTCTCTCAAATCTTCAAACATTTCCTTAGCAACTATATGAGTACTTCCTGCTATTCTCATCATGCCAGATATGAAAAGTTGCCTTGGTGTCATGCCATTTTCTGTACAAATTGGTTTTCTGATCCAACCCTCTTTCCACACATGTAAATGATTGTTGATCCTGGGAAGGTACACATAATGCAGACAAAATAGGTGAATTTCGTTGTCTACATCCAGTGTCCCTGTGCGCTCCAAATGACTAAAAAGGTTGTAGTAAAGGCTAATCACACCAGCGAACACATCACGCCACAGCCTTTCAATTCTTTGGTTGTGGACTGACGATCCAGTAATCATGCTTCCGCGTCCAGGACCTCTTGCAGGGTGGGAAAGCATGAATAGAGACACTTCCACATTTTCCCCACCTTTGTCCGCTCTAACCCGAGACGGAAGGCCATAACTGCCTACAGCGTTTTGAAAAACATCCAGTACTGTTGATGCGCGATTATTGTCTGAACATTGCAAGAACACGGGGATTCTTGAGTAGCCATCTACTCCTCCGTGTACGACGAGGCGCCACCTTAGGAAAAATATACAAAAACCAAAACTGATTCATAAGTGTACAATGCAATACTAAAAAATGTCTGCATAATGTCTGATGTAAAACAAACCCTTTAAGCGAAGTAATGTATGTACGTAAAACTTAGTGAACTTACACTTTTAATTAATAAAATGAACAAAAACACATCGTTATGGCACTGAGTGGAGTACAATAAGTCCATTTCTCCAGACCCAGGGGATTTTGACATTTTTTGGAAGCCAGAGTCAAATTCCCCACCCCTGGGCACGTAGTGAATGTCAAATTTCACACATCTCCGCTTAAAGTTCTTACCCAAAATCCCTAACCTGGGAGAGCTTCACGATGTCAAATTCCCATGGGTTGCCCGTCCCCCCTCCCCCCACACCCTGGGGCTTAACATTGATAGGTGCATATAAATATTCATGCATAATAATAACATCACTACCTTATTAATTTGTGGTGCCCGTCAATATGCCACAAGGCATTTGGCCCGTAAACGCTGTAGGATCGTCTTTGTATAGTATCCATCCATCTACGTACAGCGCCTTCTGGATCAGTTCGAATCATGGATGCTCTTACTCTTGCGTGCTGGATGACTATGCCCCGACGGGTCAGTTCACCCAACATACGACGATACCCAATGTTGGGAAAGAATGCCTGCACATCTTTAACAACACTGTCTAAATCTGCATCGGAAATGGTGGAATACGGTACTAGGTTTACCAAATCGTACTCACGAATCCTACGAGCCACAGTGCTTAGCGAAACGCGTAACATGTCGGCGGCCACCTCTCTTCTTGAAAATCGTTCTCTGAGAAGATATGCCAGTTGTTCTCTACTGATCTGGTAAGCAGGTCTTCCACGGATACCAGAGTTTACTAAAGCTGCTCTGTAACCTACTTCCCCAGTTTCAACTTCTTGTGAACAAAAAGTTAATTTTTCGTAGGCGAACATGATGCAATTCAATACACTGATATCTAAAACATTGGCAGTTACCAGTCTAGCTACCTGTCGCGCTAACTGTTCGCCACGAAAACACAGTCCATCTAATGTTTCACGTTCCACGTTGCTGGCATGAAGCTGCCGCTGCACATCGCGAATTATTCCTTCTATTCTCCTTATCAACGTCTGTCGAAAATCATCCGCCATGTTTTATTCGCAAAGAACACGTCACGTGATTTCTGGTGGCGGGAAATGAGCGCGCAGTGCATGCTTTCTTAATGTCAAAGACAAACGATCAAATATCAAGACGAATATCAAGAATGTAATTCAATGTATCTTTAACGTATTCTATAAACTAATAAAATAAAAAGAAATAATGTCAAGACAAGACAAAATGTCATGACGAACATCATAATGTCGAATATCATAATGTCATAACGAACATCATAATGTCGAATATCATAATGTCATAACGAACATCATAATGTCGAATACCATAATGTCGTAACGAATATCATAATGTCGAATATCATAATGTCATAACGAATATCATAATGTTAATACAGTCTCTATTTTCACGTCAAGTGTACGCTGCCAACACCTAAATGTCACGACAGACATTTTAATTTCAGTATAGATTTCATAATATTAGGACAAAGATAATTTTGACACTGATAACGCGCCATAGTTTACAGCACTTAACTCGGCTAAAAAGTAGACATATTGAACACAGCATAGATTATGCAAAAAAGTCTGGCTAGTGAAAATATATTTTGGCTAGTGAAATCAAACCTGTCACTAGCCACAAGGCTACTAAGCCGAAACGTTAGTCTCGAGCCCTGTTCGGTAGTCTTCGGAAATCTTCGGAAATGATCCGAAACGTTCGAATGATCTTCGGACTGCTTTCCGACAATTTTGGAGCCGATTTTGTTTCCTTCTGGATGTAATTTACTGTTACAGTGATTTTTTTACTGTTAGTGTTAAAATGCCTAAAATTTAACTGTTTTATGTTACAGAGGCCAATAATTAAGTGTTAAGCGTTCTCGAGGTACCCCCATTCAGACCCTCTTAGCACCTTGACCTTACCGGGAAAAAACACGTGGCTAAATAAATCCAACAAAAAAAAAAAAAAAACATTTACTTTTGTAATTTTATCTTGAACACTAAAAAGCTAAACGGAGGTCTTTTTAGACACCCTCTGATAGTATTGAAGGTTGATATTCCAAAATGTCATTATGTGTAGCACGTAAATAAATTTCTATTGTTTTTTTCAGTATTATCAGCAAGGGTTTTAAACTTTTAAAAGTAAAAAGTAATCGGCCGTTTCGACCACGCTTCACGTGCGAATTTCAAATTTGTCAAATGGGCTACCTGTGGTCAAACTTGTTTTTACATTTCTTTAAAATTTTAAAATTCTTGTTGAGATCCTTAGGGGCCAGAGAATGTTCCGCGCGAAAATGCTTGCCAACAGATGACGACACGTTCTTGTGCTCCTCGACGCATAGATGCAAGTCCCGGCGCGTAAAACCAACATAACCTGCATCGCACAGGTCACATTTAAAATGGTAAACTAGGCACTGTTGGTTTACAACCGGCGGCTTGACTTCACTTAATTTCAGGTCCCGCTCAATTTTGTGGCTGAGGAAAACGGGTTGGATGGTGGTGTTAATTTTCTGGATAAGGTCTTTCAGTTGCGCGCGAAGAAAATCAGCTGAGGCTTGGTCTTTAAACGGTAGAACAACACGAACGGGCTCTGGACTATTGTTCTCCGTTGGTGAAGGAACGGGTTGTTCAGTAGCTTATCTGGGTATTTAAGACGGGAGAACAACAACTTGAGAACATCGCATTCTTCAGAGAAGTAGGCCCAGTTAGAAGAAAGTTGAAACGCACGATCCAGCATAGTTTTCAGTAGGCCGCGTTTATACCGATCGTCAACATGACTCTTGTAGTGTAACATGAGACCAGACTTTGTGGGCCTCACATATACCTTTGTCTCAACGTGGGTAGATTTGTTGAGCAATCGTGTTCCGAGAAACGGAAGCATGCGATTATTTTCGATCTCCATGGTAAACTTGATCGAGGAGTGGCATTGGTTAAGAGTCTCCAGAAAGTTGTTGGCTGATGTTTTGTTAGGCATGATGGTAAATGTGTCATCCACATACCTCCTGTAGTAGCTTGGCATCTTTCCTTCGCGATCCAGGCTTTCTTCAATGCTGCACATAAAGACATTGGCGAGTAAGGCGTCGGTCTGTTCATATAGTTGGCCGTTCAACAGGAAAAGTTGATCTTTTGTTGCCCCTTCTAGGAGATTAAGGTGGTGCATTTCGTTAAACCAGTCATTAGCAAAAGCTTTGTCGGCAAGGATGCGTATTGTTTCTTCTAGAGGTACATTGGTGAACAATGGATAAACATCTTAGGAAACCAAAACATCACCGTCATTGAGTGTCAGTACATGGACTTCGTTCACGAACTCAAAGGTGTCGGTTATCGTGTAATGATTGATGGCAAGAGGTTTAAGCTTGTCGTCTAGCCATTTTGCCAGCGCATAGTTGTAGGTCTGTGTAGCTGACAAAATAGGTCGCATAGCCAGCTTTTCCTTGTGTGTTTTAGGCAAACCATGAAGGTGAGCTAACCTTGAGCCAGATGGACGGACAGAGTCTGCAATCTCAGTAGGGAGAATTCGACGGACAAGCGATTCTAAGTCCTTCTCCGTGTGTAGGAGAGGGTGACAATGCTTGGGTGGTCTTCCTCTGCTTTTTGGTCTCACCGGATCAACCGATCTAAATTTGGTGAGATCATTTATGGATGCGTCAGCTAAGAAGCGCAAGTACTGCCTCATTTACGAAATGCTTTTTATTCATGAACTGAGACCAAGTCTCAATGTACAGACCGACTCAATTCGTGCGAAGGTTTTTAAATAATTAGACTTTATATTAATAGTTAGTTTTGCATGCTTTTTATTGTTTTTAACACCTTAATTCTTTTTACGCACACTTTTACATACTTTTACTTCATACATATTTCTTACATATTTTTACCTGTTTGTCACTATATATATCTATGCAAATTTTTTATTTTCAACATTTCGCTTAATGACCGAAGAGCGATCTCCTTTGCATTTAATTTATTCTTGTTTTGCACGTTGCCAACTTCTTACCACTAGCGTAGCTCCACCGCTCTCCATATAAACCAAGTGCAACCCACAAATGCTCGATTTGCTCTGACGAAGGAAACGTCAGCTTTCAATCTCTTTACGGTGGCCAATCTAAAACTCAGTTGATAAATCCAAAGTTTTGTGTTTCACTTCCCCACCGACGCAGCACAACAGTTTCTTTAGAAAATAAGCCGTTTGTTTGCTTATAACATCAAACGCTTGTGTTGGTCAGGCTTAGAAGAAGACGACGACCCAACCCAGACATTTGTATTTTTTACTTGAGGATTGTATTCGTTAGGACATCCCTTCACTAACAACTTTGTTAGGGCAGCATTAGGCTACTCCGGATGTGAGGGAGCGACAAACCAAATCATACCTGGGCGGTCACCACAGTCACTTGTCGTTGCCAGTACATCACTTATATAGCGCTTTCACTAAACTTCTGTCCGAGAGCGCTTTACACGAGATTTAAAAATGTTAAAATACATATGCCACGCTAAAAAACAAAAAAACTAAGAGCGTTCAAACACGTTAAATAAAGCCTTATATGAGAAAGTTCAATTAAAAGCCTTCTTAAAAAAATGGTGCTTAAAAAGATGGGTCTTCAAACTGCGGAGATTTGAGCTGCATTTTATGTGCTCTGGAAGATTGTTCCACAGTTTAGGAGCACAAACAGAAAAAGCACGATCGCCGTAAAATTTTAACTTTGATCGCTTGAATGCCTTGAACTCGATGCGTTGTTCATCTGGCAGCCAATGTAATTCTTTCCGAATGTTTATTCAGAGAATAATGAAATATACATGAATATATTGTTGAAAATTGCCTAAGGAAAAAGAAACAGTCAAATTGACCACATTTTACAATAGACTCCTTGACGACTTTAGGCCGAGAATCAACTGCCACTTTATGTTGACCACCGTAACCAGTCCTTACCGCGCTGTGTCACACATGACTTGTCTGTTCATTCTTTTCGCGTTTTGTCCACTGTGCTTGTTCTCGAAGGCCTCCCAGTCTTTCTTTAGTGTGTTCTATTTTCTTAAACCAGCATTTGTAGGTTTTTACCACCATTTGGACATGTTGGTTTAGACATAATATTTACAATCACATTAAAGCTGATTTTAGGCTCTTTCAAAACATTTCATTACACAAACAATTCCATCCTAAATTATAATTATGTTAGATAAAGTTTATATTAACTTCCCTGTTGTTTAGGGCAGCTTTTATTTGAAAGTCGTAGAACCAAAACCAAAAAAAATCTTCTTCCCAATCACAACAAACACAAACAACACAGTGAACTAATCAAAACTCAAAACATGTGACTGGTACCAAGAGCAGCCTGTGAGCAAATCACGATCCAGTCAGAAACAAATTGAAAGACGTCATTACAAGGCTCTGGTTAATCAACTGTAGAGTGAATATGGTTTATTCCTCAGAGCCTTGTGATCATGTCTCTTGTTTCAGGATGAATAAACTAATACATCAAGATTGAGCTACCATTTCTGACACTCACTGAAACCCGCTCTAAAATAACAGAGAAGCATACATAACAGCGATCATCATGGCTCACAAGGAGCTAAGAATCACCAACTGAAAACCTATCAGCTGAAATTTTAATGGTTCAATATTGACTGTGACAATTTTTATGACATTAGACATTTTTCTTGTCGGAATCTCTGTATGGTGGTGGAGCATATGGTGGAGGAGGCTACAAGAAAAAATATAAAGAAAAAGTTAGGATGTGAAACTCCCTGGAATTGTTTTTATAACGACGTTCTGACTGTTGTAGGTGCTAATAATCAAAGTTACATAAAGCTCTTGGTTCTGGAACAAAGTACCTAAACCCTTGTTTGAAAGGTCATAGAAAGCAAAAAAAGAAAATTGTAATTGTAATTGTAATACTACCACATTTTAAGTACAATTTGATCCAGGTGATTAACAGTTTTTCTTACTTGCATAATTTGCCCAAAATTCGACGCCTTACAGGTGTTTTTTGTCAGCGGGTGAGATATAATTTGACATGACCATACCTGATGAGCTGGTACATAGACATTCTGCCCAGTGCTGTAAGCCTCCCTTGCCTTTGCATCTGTTTAAAGATTGAAGTAAACAGAACAATTAGTTGTTGTGAGGTATAGCAGAGAAACTCATCTCCAATTCTTTAATCACGGTTTTTCCACTTTTCCAATCTCGACCTCTGTTCTTTCAAATTGTTTACAAGTTTATTTCCTAATAATTGTCAGTATTTGACGTGCAGTGTTTAACCATATTATTGCTTTTGTCAGAGGACTTCCTCAAAACAAGAGGATGACCATGTTGCAAATTTCAAGAACTTTTCAAGGCTTTGACCTAATGGTATTTAGAGAATGCCTTGTACTTACGTGTACAAGTCAAATATTTTCCTCAACACCCCCCCCCCCCCCCCGCCGGCCCAACCCATGAGGCTAAACACATTCAGCACAAACTACGTACGTACCTCCGTAAGTGTAACTTGAGTATCCGTCAGGTGGAGGTGGGGCAGATGGGGCAGCCTGGCCAGGGTATGGAGGGGGATTTTCCTATCAAAAAATCACAAGAGAAAACAATTCATTTTCCAGTCATCAATCACAAAACAAGTCAAGAAAAGACATCGTGGCATAACTAGCTTAAGGGAGGATTGAAAAGGTGACTCAGTTTTCGAATTATGATGCCTGCTTAGACGGATAAGTATGAACTGTTGTTACATTTGCAAAAGACTGCTCCCAAAGATTTGAAAAATCAGTTTTTATGGCTGATGCATATCTTCCTGCTGCTTGTGCTGCTTGTGAATTGCTCTAATTTTATAGTTAAAAATCTAATATTCTTGTGTTCTGTAGCATCCATGGAGTGGAAGTTGACTGGCAAAGCATCTAAGGCTGTATGATAATGCCATATTTTTATTGGTTACGTGTATGTTCTTTCTTGCAGTTGTTCTTTTGTAACAATTACAAAAGACTAGAGGTAAGTGATTAACTTTAGTATGGACTAAATAAGGTTTCTAACCAAGTGTTACAGTGTTACAGTTAGTGAGTTTGACAGATTAATCAGTTACACAGAAGTACAGGCAAAAAGCACCAAATTTAGTTCCTAGAGACTAGCACAAATGGAGTCACCGAAAACAAAAATGCAACTTCACCCTTGGGGAGAAAAAATAATTGCCAAAGTTAATGGACTTCAATTGTTGTTAAGACTGCACAGAACAAAGGTGCATGACACTGTAAAATGATTGTTATTTAGAATTATCATCCTTAACATGCACAAAAATTAAACTCTGCTTAAATCACCTAGCTCATGTCTAAGAACAGCTGCATCAAAGACACAACATTTTTTGAAAAGCTACATGAAATGGTTTTAAGTGGTGAGTAGTGGCTGTACTCACATGTGGCTGATATGGTGGTGGCTGACCCATAACGCCAACTGCAAATAACAAAAAGAACTTTCGGTCAGTGCAGAAAAGAGCGTTTCAAAAATAGTTGTTTTCCTGCAATGGCATTTCAGCAAGTTCTAAAATAACGTGGGTTAATAGGAAACATTTATAAAGATGTATTAAATTGCTTTCTTCATAATTTCTTGTAAATTGTATTTTTTGAATGGTTTTAAGCAATTGTAACCCCAGTCCTCTTAGCTTAGTTTATGATATACTGCATTTTTGTATTTTGTATTTTCTACTTTAAAATTGTAAACATGTATTAATTCACACTTTGTGTGACAACATGTATTTAATAAACCTTCATTATTATCATTATTATTATTGTTACTAGTAGTAATCGCAGATTAGTGGAGTGCATTTGACTGCAACCCTTTTCGACACCGAAATTAGGGAAAGAAAGGGTCTGCTTAGCTTTCTGCTCTTTCTCGACCCTTCCCCTGGGTTGTTACCAGTTGACAGATTTGCAATAGAAAATCGAACATTGCCAGATATGAAATATGTGTAAATCTTAAAATAACAAAGTTGCGTGACATATGTTATTTTTCAGGCGGACATATTTAGGGTTGTTCACATGATACCAGAATGAGTTTCATTCCGGAATGAGTTTCGTTCCAGAATGAAGTTCGTACTGCATTCACATGACAAAATCGACCAGCTCAGCTATCTTGAAAACGACCGTTTTGTCCTCCATTTTGAAAATGATACGCATGCGCCACTCGCCCCAGACTTCAAGGTTTGTGTTTTCATCTCGGAAAAGAGTTCGTTTTCAGTTTACGATACCAAAACAAAATATCATACCAGAACGAGAATTTCATTCGGATTGAAAACCGGAATGAACTCATTCTGGAATGACTTGTGCGGGGACGAAATTTCATCTCGGTATCATGTAAACAGATACAGAGAAATACACGGGGATGGAATGAACTCGTTCTGGAATGCTTGTATGTGCTCATCGAAAGTTTCACATGTAAATACAGAATTATATAAACTGAAATGTTACAACTACCATTGAACTCTTTACCTTTGATAACCTCCAAAAATATTCGTGCAATGGTTCTCTCAACCTCTTTCAGTTCGTGGCTTTGTTGATAAAGTCTTTTGGCCGTCGATTTCCGAAATAAGCAGAAAACACAATTTCTAAATTTAGGCAAGGATGTTACTAAGACGGGGAACGGGGAACGGGGAATGGGGAATGGGGAATGAGAAATAATGGTCAGCGGTAATATCTAAAAAGAAAAGTTGGAGTTTGCGCAGTACGGCAAAGAGACGACGACTGGACGTAAGAATATTTATCTGTCAGTTTTTCTCAAGTTTTGGAATTACTGAGTTTCTGTCTATCAAAATTAACCAAAACTGTTGTTTTGCAGGTAATGTGAGCGACGGTAATGTTAAGGATCATGAGGTTTATAACGTTATCGACAGGTTGGTGTAAAAAGATTCGTATCACTTTGAGTACAGTCACTTCAAGTGTTATTATCAAAACCAAGAGTAAATGTTCTGTGTATTTTGACGTTTTAGCGACGAACCAGTGACAGAAAATAATTCTATGTTTGCAAATGGCGAGAATGAATCTTTGTTTAAGGTATGAAAATGTAGAATACGCCTTGAAAATTGAAACTGGCCATGCTGAATTATTTTTAGCACTTACCATCGAATTTTGAATTGATTTTAATTTAATGGCGTTCATATTTGAGTTACAATGTAGATTCATTTATGGTTTGAGAAAGAACTGAGTGAAGTGACTAGACGAGCTATTCTCCATAATTCTTCTCTGGGGTATTTTCTTTTTAATTGAAGAACAGCTTAATATTGCGGTCACTTCACTCACTTCTTTCTGCAAACCATAAATGAATCTAGATTGTAACTCAAATATGAATGCCATTAAAGTCAATTCAAAATTCGATGGCAAGTGCTCTAACAGTTAAGCAGCGGTAGGTTTAAATTTTCAAGCCGTATTCTACGTTTTCGTACCTTAAACAAAGATTCATTCTCGCCAGTTCAAACATAGAATCATCCTCTGTCACTGGTTCGTCGCTAAAACATCAAAATACAGAGAACATGTGAGTTACACTCGTAGTGACTGTACTCAAAGTGATACGAATCTTTTTACACCAACCCGCCGATAATGATGACGTCGTGATCCTAGACATTATTGTCACTCTCATTACCATTCTCGTTCCCAGAGCCTACGATCTGTTCTGTCAGCGGTGGGATCGTAGGGCTCTGGTATCAGCCATTACCGGATGTCGTGAAATTCACGACATCCGGTAACGCGTCTAATTCGTTAAGGTGCTATTGCGCCTGCTCTCTTCCCTTCCGTGGAGCTCTGCATGACAATTCTGACAACAGCCGAGAAATTTGAATTCCTATCGATCGAGTCATGGTGTCAGCTCGACTAAAAGCTGTTCGGGACCCTCTAAATCTCCTGCAATTAGCGGAAAACCTGGAGCTTTAAAAGGAACAAACTTAAGAAGCTGCCTTTCGTGCCGTACTTGTTCAGAAGAACGATTGTCCCTGCATTTTGCTCACGGGTTTTCGATTTGTATCTTGCCTGAATAAAGGTATTGCATTTGCATTATACTGAACTGTACAGTTATTTTATTACATTCGTCTGGTTTCTGATGTGTGAGAATGTCAACTGTACACTTATCGTTTCGCCACTCAATGCTACATTGTATTACGTTTTACCCCACTGAAAATTTCCTGAAGCATTTGCACCCAAGTTTTTAAACATCGGCATCAAGAGGTCATTACAAAAGCTGATGAGACAGTTACATGTAAGTTTATTTATGGACAAGCTGTAGTTTTGTAGAAAATGCTGTAGCGAGAAAAGAATCGCTGGCATTTAGCGACAATTTCTAACACTTTGAATTATTATGTGCTTAACCAAACAGCAAAAATTTGCTCGCTTAATCTGCCCTAAGCCACATTCTTTGCGTGAAAATTGTTCACGTCAATATATTAATTAATGCCCTGATTAATTCAACTGGAAATAAAACGTTATGCGTAGAAGCCAAAAAAATTTAACGTTATTGCGCATACAGTTTGAATCAGCCAATAAAAAAAAACAAATTTTTGGCCGTTACCAGAGCTACAAGAGACGTAATTTAAAAAATGGCACGTAGCTCTGGGGACGAGAATGTCTCATTACCTGCAATTCAATAGTTTTGGTTAATTTTAATAAACAGAAACTCAAAACTGTAATTCCAAAATCTCAGGAAAAACTAGCCGATAAACATTCTTACCTTCCATCTTTCGCTTACCACGTACAGTCCTCGCCTCTTTGCCGTACTGCGCAGACTCCAACTTAATTTTTTAGGTATTACTGCTGACCACTATTTCTCATTCCCCATTCCCCGTTTTAGTAACATCCATTTAGGCAAGGCATTGTTCAAGAGAGAAATGATTTAAGTATCAAGTAAATTTAAATTGCGTGTTTCTTTCATGCACATATAAATTTGAATGTCGTATGCCGAGTGGTTCTTCATCGAAGGCGAGAAGGTTAGAATGCCAACTGAACGGCGAACTGCAGGTTGACATATGTACCAAGGAATCGTGCATACTTCTCTAAGACTTCGATCAAGGATTTACTATAACTCCTTGGGTGAAAGGTTGCTTTTTTGAGCCTGGAACTTCCCGCGTTCGAAACAAGCTTCTTCACCCCAAAGACACCTTTAGGTGTGAAAGCGAGGTCATTTGGTTCCATGAAAGCGAGTCAAAGTAGGCACCAGTTCCTGGCCGAGGTTATGCCCCTGCAAAAATCTTCGCGGGGGCTAAATTGGTGTCCATCCATCCACTCCAGAGAAAATCTCGATTTCACTCCGGCCGGGATTAGGGTTGCGTTCTCCTATCGTCGAACGCAATAATAATTATTATTATTATTATTATTATTATACATTTTTCTGGAACATTGGCAAAAGAAAACTGAAATTTGTCCTAGGCTTATGATCGACATGGCCCCAGTAGGCCAGGCCATGAGCCATGAAAATTGGTTCAGACTAAAACCTGGGTAGCAGTGTCTGATGTTTCAGAAGGTTAGTTTATAGGCTTGTGCTATACTCATACAGTTAGAATTTCACCAAACCAATGAAGACATTTTATGTAGGGAGGAAACGCATGGCGGCCAAATTTAAATTAAAAAAACCAAGCATTATCATATCAAACAGACACACTACCTGGGGGAGGGTAGCCAGGATATGCCCCAGAGGGTGGTGGTGGGTAAAAGGCCTGTCCAGGGGCTGCATAATAACCAGCTGGTTGAGGTTGGTATGTATTATTGTACATGTAGCCATTTCCATTCATCAGCAAAGGTTGCCCAGGTGCTGGTGGTGGTGGTTGAGAGCCTGGCCTGTGGGCTGAATAAAGCAGCTGCAGCTTAATTCAACCATTTTACCTATGGTGCCTATGTACTGGCTTAATTTAATTACAACAACATCGACTGGAAATAGGGACTCTTTTGGTTGGAGTACTGAATATTGTTTTTCTTTAAACTGACACTTGAGCTCATAAAACTATCAAGTTACAAACAAACCAGGAAGGACTAGGAGTCAAAATAAGGTTATTATTTAAAATCCTTTAAAGGTAAAAATTAGCGATAGGAATACGTTTTGACAACTGCACGTCGTCATTATCAAGTGTAAATATGCAAAGTTTGACAGTGGTATACATACAAATGTATGAGTGTGAAAATGTGGGTAATACAATACAACTGGGAATAAAATAAAGAACAAAAAACAAAATATTAAATGTTCATTGAAAAATTTAAAAAATGTATGGTAATTAACAAAACGTTTGGCATGAAAGGAGTCCACTTGAGTGTTCAATGTAGGTATCTTGTTTCTTATGAGGAGCATTTCATTAATTAATTCTGCTAACTATAATTATGACAAACATGGGACATACAGTCATAAGGTCTATCGTATGCATTATATCACACAGAATAAAAATTATGGAGAGGGATTTAGGTCAAAATATGGAAATGGGTTGGACCCAGATGGCAATGGACTGAAGGTACCAAGAAAATTGGGCCGTACTCAATGAAAAATTGGTCGTACCCAATGGTAAATGGATTGTACAAAAGGGAAATGGATCGTATTTGATGCAAACGGATTGTACTGAAAGGAAATGGATGGTATTAGAGGGAACTTGAACATACTTGATGCAAATGGATCAGAAATGGTTGGTCTTGGATGGAAATGGAATGTGGTAGAGGGAATGGATAGTACTTGAAGGACAGGGAAATGGATTGCACTGAAGGGAAATAGGTGGTACTAAAGGGAAATGGATTGGATCTGTCTGCTGTCTGAATTTTGAACTAAATCCCCCTCCACAAAAAATTATATTCCTAACAGACTTGGTGTAACCTGCAAAAGTGTGACCAATTCTAACTAATTTGCACACTTTTGCAAGTTCAAATATCAAATCAAATTTGCACTAGGACACCCTTCAGGAAACCAACTCAATTGTGATCGAGTCGTTGCTCTTGTCAAAGTTATGAGCATTTGCAATAATTCAATCTTGAACTAATTTCACTTAAGCTGCAGCTGTAGTTTCAGTAGCTTTACAAAGTACAGAACTGCACATACCACTAGCTACAGCATGTTTGAAGTGTTGAGCAAATTCTATTGCTCCACCACTGTTAAAGGTTACTTTGAATGACCCTCTACCATGCCAGCCACCTGAAAAACAAACATCATTCGGTTATCAGCCAGAAAGATGTCATCTGGCTCTATTTTAGGCTTAACTTGGCAACAGTATCAACAACAGTACTATAAATTATGTAGTAGTTGGTGGGCCAGTTGGTCTGGGTCTGTTGTTCATGCAGTCAGTCATTTCATCCAAGCTACTATGAACAATTTAATTTTGCTTTGAATGCACTGTTTTGTGGACTTGAGGTTTGGCAGGGATTTATTTGCCTTGCAGTGATGCACAATGGTTCTATACTCTGAAAGGGCTTTCAAATAAGCTTGATTTAAATTTGTTTTTTACTTCATAGGCATAACTGTTCCTAACCATAATAATTTATTCTAATCTAAAAAAATCTTAAAATCCCGTTGAACCTTTACAGTCTTTACAGAAAGAAGTACTTTGAAGAAAACAAAAAGCACAACTGCAACTTCAACTAATTTCATTTCCTGAAATAATATTGGGGTTCTGCTGCTCTAAATCCTCTGATCTTTAATGCAAATTTTGTGCTGTTAGCTGCATGCTCCAGAAATGTGTAATATACCGTATTTATTCGCCTATAAGCCGATCCCAGCTATAAGCCGAGACCCTAAACTTGTAACACAGAATACTGACCCAATGTTGCCAAAAAAAATTCAGGAAACTCTCGGCTATAAGCCGAGACCCAAAATTGAGCAATCTACTCGAATAAAACACAAAAAATATTGCAAAAATTTCCTAGGAAATTTACAAATTCAAGTTGAAGTGAATAATAAATACGATCGAAGTGCTGACCTCTAAGGAAATACTTCTAAAGTTGCTGATTAATAAACATGATCGAAATGCTAACCTCTTAGGAACCCTTTCCAAAGTTGTCGTTTCAATGAATCAGTGTGTTGAGGAAAATTAATTGATCCTAATCAAAGTATCAAACTCCGTAACAAGAACAGAACTATCAACAGTTACCATTATACTGATACATCGCTCCAAATCTTAAAGATAGTTTGCGTTCACAATGCCGAAGGCACGTTGTACCTCGTACACTCTTGCCTTTAAATTAAAAGTCATCGCAGAAGCAGAGGCTATAGAAAATAACTCTGAAATCGCAAGACATTACGGCTTAGCGTGTCGATGGTCCGTCGCTGGTGACGTGACTAAGGAGTCCTATTCAACGGCGAGCTGAAGATGTCTGCCAGATGAAAGACGATGGGCCGCTACATCCCAAAATATCCTGAGCTCGATCAACAGTTGTTCAAGTGGTTTACGGAGCAAAGAAGTCAAGGTGAGAATTCATTTGTCTGTGTTTTTTTGCGATGAAACCAAAATGAAATGAATTTGTCATGCAACTTTTTGACTGCGAGCGTTGTTTGCATAGTATCACATTTCAACTCACTCGTGGGAACCAACACTTCTGATTGGTTGGAATCCTGCGGAGTCAAAACAATGCTGTCAAAACAAAGTTTACATTCGGCTCTTGCGTCGTTTTAGGTATAGCCGTGAGCAGATTAATGTTACGTCTGAAAGCGAAGGAACTAGCAAATGATCCAAGGCCTCCCTCGGATGGTATCAAAACTGGAAGCGGCGCCATTCCGCCGAACGAAGCAAACTCTGGCTCAACGCCTGCCCAATGACTTGGAAAATAAGATCTGCAGTTTCACCGCTTTGTGATAGCAGCCAAACAGCGAATGCAGTATCCACTGGTGAAAATCTTCAACATGGATGAGACCTGGATGCGGTTCGAGCTACCTTCATTGCGAACCCTTGAGTCAATGACCAAACTTTAGTATATACATTCGCTCGGCTTATACAGGAATAAATGCCAATTTCCTAATGTTGGAGAAAGTTTTGTTTAGTAAAAACTCTCGGCTATAAGCCGAACCCCCTTCTCTGGCCTAAACTTGGCTTGACTTTGTGTAATTACCGTACCCAAATCATGAATTAGCCAATCAGAAGCCTTGTTTACTGTCATGATTTTCTACGATATCAAGTCACTGACCTGATATCCTACGATATCGTGGACAGTTTCTAAAAAATTTCGCGCCAAAATTGGACACGGTTACACTGGCCGGCGCAAAGGTACGATTAGGTATAAAAATCGCTCGGCTTATAGCCGAATAAATACGGTAAACAATACAGTATGCTTCAATGAGAACTTAACATGCAATTTGTTTTCAAGATTCCTAAGGGGAGATTTTTTGCAGCAAATGGTTTGTTAGGATTTTATACTCAATTTGCAGTACTGCATTTACCTTGCTGCTGTACATATTAATTTCTGCTCACTTGCAAACAAACACATAAGACATGATACACCAGCATTAACAATGGATGACAATCAATGATTGGAAAATTAAACCACAGAATCAATCTATATTGAACAATATAAAAATTAGTTAAATTACATGGACTGGTACTGGCCATAGATATAACCAATCAATAATCACATAAAAATGTTCTAGGCTTCACTGTTAGTTATTAGTTAACCGACGAAGTCGAGTTAGAACAGTCGTGACAAGAGGATCGACTGGTTTGGTCGGTCAAAATACGTCGTGTAAGGTTCACAAGGTGTGTATTTCGCTATGGCCCACGGGATGGGATGACGTGAGAACAAGAGCGGAGTCGCCATTTTAAATTGGCAGGTCAAGAAAGGTGACGGAGGCTTGGTGGAAGATTTGCTTCGACTGTGTTGTGGTATAATTTTGTGCTGACCTCTGAACATATAGAGAAGAAGTTGTACGCAGACATCGATTAGTACACATACGCATGCACGATAGGACAAGGGCCACATAAAAAGTATCGTAGGTGTAGAAGTACACGTCCGCCGAGCAGTGTTGGCTTTGGCCGGACTGAAACATCTGTGCAATACTAGTGAAAGAAAGCAAGGAGGACTGATAATAACAGGAGGTGATGTCCAGTGGCACTGTTGATGCTGGTGGGACCAAAGTGTTGCTGAGACATTGTAAGCATAGAATCGTTCTCAGTAAATGTTATGAGAGGAAAATTCTGGTGTATGTTGTTGTGGTTATGTTTACCTGTTTAATACTTGGAAAGTATCCAGCTGCCAACGTTAAGAAAGGTTATTCGCAGGTGGAAAATGAATTACGGGGGCTGGATCTTCTTGGATAGTATAAGCGGCCCGGAATTGTATACCAGTTACTCTTTTTAATTTTTCTGCTTTACTTTTGATTTTAAAACCGATTTGTTCGACTTTAGAGTTCGAGACACTGACTTGCTGACTCCGGAAGAGCAAACCGGATTTAACGATTACGTCATAAGACATGCTTTAACGTGTTTGAGATAAAGCGACGACTTCACTTTTTACCAATTTCTCCAGATTGAAAATCATGTTTTTATAGTGCCATATTCACAACAGTATATAAATGCTTCGCTCACAACTCTCGATAACGGCATGTTCAGTTGTGGCCAAATATATCTTTAAATTTTTATTTTAATTTAACAAAATATTCAAAGCGATAAGACAGATGAGCTGAGTCATCCGATTTTAAACATTACGTCATTCGGTAACGCAAAAGACAAATTGCTGTCACAATTTTCGTCACGCCGGTTAGCACGTTGAGATTCTGACGATGTGTTTATCTTTATCGATGATCATGTTTTTATAGTGCCCTATTCACAACAGTACATATAAATACATTGCTTACAACTCTCGGTAAAAGCATGTTCAGTTGTGGACAAATGTATATCAACATTTAATTTTTTAGTTTAATTCAACAAAATTAAATATTCAGAGCGAAAAGACAGATGAGCTGAGTCATCAGATTTTAAACATAACGTCCTTTCCAGGGTATTGATCGCCTTTTCAGTTGGTCAAATTTCAGCGTTAGTTACAGTTACACACTTTTACTGCAACGTGCTGTTACAGATGCTTGAATGTTATTGAACCTGCAGTCACGCACGCCTCGCTTGCTTTCTTTTCGAGACGAACCAACACTTCGTCGGTTCTGCACGCATTGCGGGCCTATGTTTTCTATTGGTTTTCATCAATCGGCATATAAAATATTTCCTGAATTATATTATTTTCTTCCAATTGTGTCACTTTACAGTTTTGCTCTGACTTTTGTTACAATAATGGTGTTTGCACAACACACAAATCAAATGGGTTACCTTATGATAGGAAATGATAACGCTCCATGAAATTAACGTGAATTGCAACCTCGTCCCCAGGGTCTTCTCGCTTTTCAAAATGGCGGCGGCTCGGGAGAAGACCTTGGCACACAGCAGACCACGTGTCTGCAACGAGGATGGAGATGTATTCAAAATGGCGGCTACGGCAAAAAGGGTGAGAAGAACTGGGTACGAGATGCTAAGGTGAAGATAAACAAAATGGCGGAAAAAGCTGAAGTTCAGTTCAAGAAAAAATAGGAAAAACAGACACGTTTTGCATGTAAGAGTCTTAGAAACATGGCAAAGTGTTAGAGGTCTTGTTTTTGCTGTTCATTGTTTCTTTTTTGTTATTTTAAAGTTAAGAATAATGGGTTTGAGCGTACTCGACTGCCGAACTCCGTACCGCTAGTTGATTCAATGTTGCTCAAATGAACATATTATATTTTTGATTCATGAGGCTTTTGGCAATAAATTGTCTTATCGTTACATTGTTACGCATCCGTCCTTCTTAAATATTGTTAGAAATCCGACCTTCTTAAAATTATATGCTTCATCTTTAGACTTTTAAAATATACCAGGCTCAGATTAAGCTTAAAATATAAATCTTATGGAGTGAGCTTAGGCCTTAAATAAAACTAGTGCTACAAAATATTTATTCTACATGGCTTACATCTCTGTGAGTTCAGTGGAAATGACTCATTTATGGAAATGACTCATTAATTTTTGATCTGGCATATTCCAGGTGCTGCTTTGGAGGCAGTGATAATCATTTTGGCTTTCTTGAATTTATTTGTGCCCATTCCTTGTGCTACAGTTTTGCTTGTACAGTTGCAGATCTCCAGGCTTTGTCGCTTTCAATATTGTTTTCTACACTTTAGTTTCAGTAAGTCTCATTAAATACTAGAACTGAGGAGATTGTGAGACTGTAAATAATGAAGGTAGATAAAGTCCTCTTTGCATGTTAGACCAGTTCTAGGGATAATATTCCCAGGTTTGAAAAATTTTCTGCTTAACAACTTCAATCAGTTGAGTTATCTGGGTGTAGTTTGAAAGTGTTTGAAAAATTTAAATCAATGGGAAAGAGAGGATTTCAGGGAAAAAAAAGGAGAGAAAAAGATTTCATGAAGTTTTGAAACTGGAATTTGTAGTTTAAGGCCTTTAAGCCCCAGTAGTGACAAACAAACATCTAATTTCTCCTTACAATATCACTACTTGTTCAAACATACAGGCCCTGAGAATAAAGGAAATGATCACCAAAATTAAAATGTCTGGATGTTTATGTGAATTCTCTCAAGTAGTACCATAAGACATTTACGGGGAATAGTGAGGAGAACATGTTTGTTGATATCGGGACCTAAAGTTAAGAACAAGGAAAGGAATATCATAATTGACTGCTATCAACCTGGTGTGCACTTATGTGGATATCAGTTTTTGATGGTCTCTTAAAATGATTTCCCATCTCATGTCTCTACTTTAAAACTATTCTCATGTCAATCTAAGCCAAATAAAAAGGGTTTGCAGATCCAATTAGAACACCACAAAAATCCACTAAAAGTTACAACAGAGGTTCAAAGAAATAACAAGTCATCCTAAAAAAGTGGGATTTGTAACTTAAGGTTATGTGCTGATCAATTCGAATCTTCAACATCCCCCCCTCTCCTCCAGGCATACCTCAGACATTTGGCTACATGTATTTTCCTTGCCCGAGGAGTAGGGAATTTGATGCAAAGGTCCTGTGTGTATCACTCGGTCAGTTGTACGATAATTCTATCAGTTGAGTATTACCCTGTCAGTTGTGCGTTACTTGGTCACTTGTGTAACCTTTCTGTCAGTTGCATGTTGCAAGTTGCAGTTGGAAGTTGTGCATCACTTGGTCAGTTGTGCATTTTTCTGCCAGTTCTGTGTCATTCAGTGGGTTGCATGATAATGCTGTCAGTTGTGCATTACTCGGTCAGTTGTGCATTACTCGGTCAGTTGTGTACTTCTCTGTCAGTTGTGCATTACTCAATCAGTTGTGTATTACCCAGTCAGTTGTCTCAGACTCGGTCAGTTGTGTTACACTCAGTCAGTTGGATGATAATTCCGTCAGTTGTTTATTACTCCGTCAGTTGTGTACTATTCCATCACTTGTGTATTACTCCCTCAGGTGAGTTCAATCCTCTCTTTCCCATTTCTATTTTTGAAACACTTTCACACTTCACCCAGCTGCAGGTTACTCAATTGATTGAAGTTGTTAAGCAGAAAATTTTTTCAAACCTGGAAATATTATCCCCAGAACTGTTAAAATGCTTTATTTTTCCATTGGTTACAGTCTCACAATCTCCTCAGTTCTAGTGTTTAATGTGACTCACTGAAGCTTAAGTGTAGAAAACAATATTGAAAGTGACAAGGCCCTGGAGATCTACAACTGTACAAGCAAAACTGTAACGCAAAGAATGGGCACAAATAAATTCAACAAAGTCAAAAATGATTATCACTGCCTCCAAAGCAGCACCTGGAATATGCCAGATCAAAAATTAATGAGTCATTTCCATAAATGAGTCATTTCCACTGAACTCACAGAGATGTAAGCCATGTAGAATAAATATTTTGTAGCACTAGTTTTATTTAAGGCCTATGCTCACTCCATAAGATTTGATATCTTTTAAAAGTCTAAAGATGAAGCATATAATTTTAAGAAGGTCGGATTTATAACAATATTTAAGAAGGACGGATTTGTAACAATGTAACGATAAGACAATTTATTGCCTAAAGCCTCATGAATCAAAAATATAATATGTTCATTTGAGCAACATTGAATCAACTAGCAGTACGGAGTTCGGCAGTCGAGTACGCTCAAACCCATTATTCTTAACTTTAAAATAACAAAAAAGAAACAATGAACAGCATAAACAAGACCTCTAACACTTTGCCGTATTCCTAAGACTCTTACATGCAAAACGTGTCTGTTTTTCCTATTTTTTCTTGAACTGAACTTCAGCTTTTAGCATTTTCCGCCATTTTGTTTATCTTCACCTTAGCCACATCTTGTACCCAGTTCTTCTCACCCTTTCGCCGTAGCCGCCATTTTGAATACATCTCCATCCATCCGTTGGAGACACGTGATCTGCTGTGTGCCAGGGTCTTCTCCCGAGCCGCCGCCATATTGGAAGCCGAGAAGACCCTGGGGACGAGGTTGCATGAATTGTAGAAATTCGCGTTAATTTACGTCGCATTAATTTTTGTGAGCGTTAATTTCCACGTTGTTAATTAAGTGGAGCGTTAATTTCCATGACCTTCATTTCCATCATTTTTAATCCCAAATTCTGGATCCAGTTCGGACATTCTTAACAACCACAAAACAATAGCTTTCCTACATTTAGGCAAAATTTAATGCACATTGTCAGTAAAAAAATTGCTTCACACACCTGTAGATCTGTTTTGTTCTTGATTTTCAAATTCAGTCATGAAATAAATTTGTTCCAGTTGGGCAAAGATTTTCTTTGTGTTTATCGCGTTAATTTCCCTCATTTTGAAATTTTACACCCTATTTCGCGTTTAATTTCCTTTATTGGGGAGTAATTTTCCCTTCAATTCACGTTAATTTAAGTCGTGTTAATTTCAAATACCTTCATTAACACAAGTGTTAATTTCCTATAATAAGGTATTCCAGAAAAAAATCCAGAGCTCTCCGATGTATGGCATGCTGTAAATTCTCGCTGAAGGGGTGGGGGGGGGGGGGGAGTTGAGGGCTCTGGAAAACCAGGCAAGAGGACCTGCACTTGGAGTCTTCTTCGATTCGAGGATCATTAAAACCGTGTATGAAGGGCTCCAAGCAAGAACATCCTAAGTGACATTTTGGGTCACTTTTATTTTTTTTTGTTCCAAAGTGCCTAAATTTTTGCATGTGGACTCATATTTAGTCAAAGAACATTGCTCTGTGTTTTTTTTCCTGCTGCATTTCGCTTCATTTTCAAGAAAAAGAAGATGGCCACAGTTTATCCTTTCTTGTGTTTTCATGATATCAAATGCTTTTTTTTAATTTGCTACCAAAAAATTCTATTATTTATTAACATCAGCTTCATTCAGCAAATGAGCTGCAGTTGTAGTTCGGAACTGAAATGGAAATCTGGGTGGGAGGAGGGGGTGTAGTGGTCTAGGAAGTCTGGAAGAAAGGGGCAGGGGTCAAAATCTCTTGCCATCTGTGGGGGGTGTGGATTTTTTCTGAAATAACCCAAAGGCAAAGCCATCTCAATTTCCTCAGTTTTTTATTTAAAACTTACATGTATCAATAAATACCAATTTAAAATAATACTATTGTATGTTGAACAGAACTTAGAGGTAAAGGACTGCTCCTTGTTTACCATAATTAATACAGAACTGCTATTAACTTTTTTCTGTAGATGTCTTCTGTGGAGATGTAACTGTCATAATAATAGTAAGCTGTCGTGAAAGATGTAACGTTTTGTAGCAAAAAGAAGATGTGATACATGTATTGTTCTATGTAATAACTGAGATGCACCAAGCATACCATCTGGCTCTGAAATTACATCTCCTTTCACAAAATTGGCACCAAACATTGGCTGCTTGACCTGCAAGAAAGAGTTAGTTTTAATAATTTTCTTCAAAACAATTTATGTAAGCAAGTCTTAATCTGTCTACTTCATTACATTACAAGTGTAAGCCTTTCTTATAAAGATAAAAATTTAGGTATTAATTAAGAAAACTAAACAGGTAATACTTAAAGAGGAAAACTACTACATGCACAAAACCTGCAGATGCCTCTTATATCAAGATCAGATATAATAACAATTCAGAAACCTCCAAAAAGAAAAAATCTTTAAAAAAAATCCTTAGAAAAATCCTTGAGCAAGGATTGGGGCCCTCCGCCAGAGCTTAACCCAGTGTCTCAGGCATGAAGCAGCAACGAAGAGCATCAGCCCATCTCAGGGTTACCCCCACTACAGTCAAAGCGTTCGTAAGCGACCACCTTGGGAATTCTGAAGAGTGGTTGCAACTAGAGCTGGTTGCCCATGAGAATGGGCTCTCGTAAGAGACCAAATGATAAAACATTTGAGGGTGGTCGCTTACGAGAGATTTTGGCAAAAAGCTTGGCATTTGTTAATGGTATCTGATGGCATAGTAGTAATAATATTAAGGTCACTCCCCTGTATTGCATTACGCATCCTTACTGCACACGATTTGTTGCGTCATTAGCACACGCTCACAGTGCGCGAACATCCAGGGAGTAATAGGTTTCCTATGAGGCTAAGCTCACCAGAGAAAAGAATAGTTATTCACTCTCAAAGAAGCATGGGGACCTATCTTTTTTTCCAAATATTTTGACCTACCATTCAACCTCTTTTTTTTTAAAGAGTTAGAAGAAAAACACATGTTCGAAGAAAAAATTATTACTAGAAACGTGTTACTCACGGAGATGGAATAACGACCTCGAGAACACGCACGTAAGGAAGGATTTAAGTCAATTTTGTCTGATGCTTCAAGCATCTGCTACAAAACATCTAGTAAATTGTTCCTTGTTATCGATATTTTACTTCTAGTACATTGTTTCAAGATTTCCTTTAATCTTGTGCTTCCTCTTCCTACGGAAAGTAGCGTAAACTGATCAAACAAACACGAGTTTGTTAGGCGAAATTGCAAGGAATTAAGGGGTAACTTGAGACGACGATATCTCGTAAACGAACATGGGGACCTATTCTTTTTATTTTATATTTCAAAACACTGCACGATAGATAACAACCTGTGAAAGTTTGACAAAAATCGTATGTTAAATTTTATTTTCGGGGAATGACCTTAAATAGTCTTTTACTGCCTGGATCATACAAGACATTCGCATATGTAAAAGTCGACGAATGATTGACGCTTATGTTAGGTTTTACTCCAAATCTGATCAGGAAGTGAATAATCTTATTTGGTCTCTCACGAGAACTTAAAAACAAAGTAAAGACAGACCAGTTGGTGACCCACAAAAGTGGTCGAGGATGCTTACAGGAGCAGTCCCCTACAAGTACAAATACACTATAATAAAATTATTTGTATTTGCACAGTAAAAAACACTCTGGTTTATTGCTATACACGTGCTCATCTAGGCTCAGTCTCCAGTCGTGAGTGTCTCGATGCGCCCGCGATTCTCGCCACCTTCACGGCTGGGCGCACGGGTTTGGTTATTGTTTAGACTGACCAATCAGAGACAAGCCCCCTGAAACTTGAGGGGCAGAATGCGCGACATAATGTAGCGGGATTTCGTCTTTCTCCTGAAATTTCACACTTTTAGGAGGACGTTTCAGGCATACTTTTCGCATTTCGCTTTTTTTCAAGACGATAAAATAAAAAAAACAGATAGAATTTAAGCAAATGACGTGTGGAATGTCTGCAGAATTTAATTAAAACCCGTGTGCCCAGCCGTGAAGGTGGCGAGAATCGCGGGCGCATCGAGACACTCACGGCTGGAGACTGAGCCTAGTGCTCATCCTGCTACAGATAACGCTTTTCTCACTATTTTCTATGTTCCCAACACCCCTTGGGCTCTTCCAATTTTAGCACATGTCACTGGACACCAGCATCTTATACATTATACATGTATGTTACATTAATTTTTTTGTATTCAGTTTTCCCACAGTTTGCTGGCACCCGCATAAACACCTGGTCCACATGGGCAGTACAAAAGTAGTAATGGCCTTTTCACAAGGAAACGCAGTAGAAGTGCAAAAAGTTGATGATAGAAGTACTTTCTTACGCAGATTCAACAGCCATGATGGTGCTGCCATGATTATCATAGCAACATGCAATTAAACCCAGAATGTTGGAATACTTAAACCAGGAATGCCAGAATACTTCAACCCAGAACACCAGAATACTTAAACCTGGGACTGGCACTGGAAAATTAAAAGAAAAATGGGGGGGGGGGGAGGGGGGGGGTTAGGTGCACTTAAAAGGCTTACTCCAACTTACGAAGTGAGCCCTGGTCGCTCATACACTATTGAGGAAATCCACACTATGACATCTGCCCCTGGTCGCTCAACTTAAACATGTGTGGTTCTAGAAAATATCCACATCCCTCCTCTAAGGAGGGTTGCTGGAAATTCCGCAGGGCAGGGGAGGGGGGTACAAAGCCATAAACTTTAATGGGAGGGTAGGGGGTTTCTTTCTGGAGGGTGTCCGATGCATTTCAATGAACACTTTACAGTACTTCCTCATGTTACTAGCTGTGGTATAGTTAAACCATGATTTCTGTCCATGGACACAAGTACTAAGATTCTTACATGTACTCATATAATATTATAATTTTCCATTATTCTCCAGCTTTGGATGACACTGGTAACTCAGGCCTTAAGCACCACGTTAGTTGTTTTTGTGTTGTCTTTGCAAGTCAAATGTTTATCAGGATGTTTCGATTATACAAAAGTCATGTGTGTTCACTGACCAAAGTGGTCATTGCTCATCTGTCAAAGGTTTGCAAAGGATATAGCAAAGCTGTTCTTGCTGGGGTATGTGTAAGTGAGGAGCTGCCGAGAAAGAGAAATTGCGGAGTACTACAAGTTCACCCACTTGACAATTGCTTGACGACTCGCTGAACATGCCAACAAAAATGTAGTTAAACTTGCTGAACACATACGAAAAAAATGCTGTCTGTGAGGAACGTAAAAAATAAACCACCATTTACAAACTACTGGGAAGACAAAACATCCTACATGTACATTTTGGACAACTGTGAGGGAAATTTGATAAACTTGTTTGAAAACTTGTTACCCGAAGGAACCCGGCTAGACTGTGCGCGAAAATATTTTTGCAAACAGCCCCACCACTATGTTGGAAAACGACTATTCTTATAAAACATTAAACCTTCACCATGGATGTAAATTTAATAATAATTTATTTTTATTTTCACCACAATTTCAACGAAAGAGAGAAGAATAATTTACATTACGTGTTGAGCAAGTATTTTGACATGTTTTGATTACCGGTAGGCTTATGAATAAATTAAAACTTCAAATTAAAACTTCAACTTCATTTCAGGGGGAGAGTACTTTAATTTGTGAATGAAACTCTCTTCAAGCTGGATGGAAAAAAGGTGCTAACTTATTTCTGTCAGTGATCATCAAAGTGCACCTAACCCCAAAATATTTTTATGCTAATATAAAACTTTGCACCTATTTTAAAAACATTTCGGCATTATTTGCAGTTTTTTACGGGCTTCAAAACTTACTTAACACGAGCGGATCCGTTTGAATAGTTTGCAGTTGTTTTTTAGATGTTACTACTATTTTTGCCTCTGCTGTCTCTGTTGTTCAGTGTATATCAGTGGGTTATCAGGAGCAGGATTTGGTTGCATGATAGAGAGCGTCACCATTAAATAGGTAACAGGCAGCTCAAAATTAAAAAATAACGGGGAGACCATGATTGACAGGTTTAGAAAAAGTAGTCCAGCATTTGAAAAGAAATATGCTATCATAAGTCTGGGAAATCTTTTTTCTTTTCGTAATAATAAAATGAATGTAGAAGAATACTAGCATAATTAAAGAGAAACAGTTTTTGCGTGAGATTGACAAACAATTTTACTTTCATGTTAGAAATCATACCAACATTACACCTATGTAAACATTCTACTAAATTGAATTATGAAAATCAAATTTAAATAGCTTTTCGTGTCAGGAAAACCTCACAAATAAGGTCGTTCCAAAAGACTAAGCAAGAGAAAACACAAAACATTTTTGCAGCTTAATGGCAAGGATTTCAAGAATCTTTCTGGTGATCATCAAAGAACAAACATCATTTGGAAAGTTCAGAATAACGAGTAAATCGTCAGATCAATGTCATAACCACGAAGACATTCAACTGTGGGAACTACGAATTCCAAACTAAACTGACATGAACTACAGAAACCAAGAACACTTCAATAACAGTCGATTCTGGAGAGCTCAATAACGGGAAAGAGTCAGGACTCTTCTGGCAATGATGCATGGAATATTTTTAAATTTATTAAATACGCGTGTATGGGAAAAATCCTGACTGGCCTATAATTCTGAGCAATATACAGTATATATCAGCTCAAAGTAAACCGCATAAAACTCAAACTGAAAGCTGTCAATAAAGTCCTTGAACTCTGTAAGATGTGAATGATTTTTTTGATATTTTATGACTCAAACCTGTACCAAATGCAAACGTACACAACTGCCTTTCGTGGACTTCATTAATTATGACCAATTATCCCCCCCACTCAACTTATGCATAAAGGAATGTTTGCACTAAGTGCAAGTGATCTACAAGTCTTGTAGATCAGAAACATCAACACACAAAGATTTCTTTACAATATTTTTGACAGCAACTAAACTTAACAACCAATTTCTTTCCTTGTCCAGCTGTTCCTACCCCACTGGCGAACGCCAACCTAAACTGAAGACCAGCGAGTCCTAACACGCACCTGAGTAAACTTTTCCTTCCGATTCCTTCCTGCGTTGTCTTTGCAAATCAAAATCTACGATATTTTTGAGGTTCCAACCATAGAGACTGTGCAAAACTTGGTCAAGAGCCCCTCAAAACTTGCCTATTACACTTCGAAGGATTCTACTTTGAATGGCTTTGTGGGCGTTTTGCCAAAAAGTTAAGACTTTAACACCATAAGACTGTTTACACCAGGGCAGCCCCAATAGTTCTCAGTTGCTATGGCAACTGCAAACTAACTAAGCATCACTTGTCGAACGACCAAGTCAGAAGGGGCACTTGACGTCATGAACTGCTTTGCATGCATGTTTACAAAGACTTAAGGAGATGCAAATGATGTCAAATCAGGAATAGACCCATGCCCCTCACTAGCTCGGTCGTGTAACAGATGATGGCTAGATTTTGTAACTTTTACAACCTATAAAAAGTCAAGACTGAGGGGGATTTCATAAAAAAGGCACAATGCTTAAAATTTGAACAGGTGCAAACAGTTATTTTAGCGAAAAAAATATTTTGGGGATAGGTGTGCACTTTAATTCTGATGAGTTTTAGGGATTTATTTTTATTCAAGTACTCTGGCATGCATGAATGCTTTTGTGCAAATGTAAACAATAATTTTTCATGGTTACTTCTAGTAGCTATATTTTCCAAACCCACTGGTTTTGTTCCTGAACTGGTAAATATTCTATTTAATAAGTCAATATTTTGTTTGGCATAAATTTCAATGGTGTGCAAACACTGTCAAGAGCAACTGTAGCCAAAGGTTTATACAGTACTACAGAGATCAAAATTAAACTAAATAATAATTTATTGGTGGTCCCCAATATGGTGATGACCGGGTCCAGTAGTACCCATTTTTTGTTTGATGTCCGTTGGTTTTTTGTAGGTTACTTACCCAAGACTTCCAGTTTTCACTCAGTCAGCAAATAGTCAAAATGACTTTCCGTCAAGATACTTTAATCAGGTTCCGGTGACGTCAGAAATTTACAACAAAAAGTTTGAAAGTAGCAAACCAAGGTCATAACGTCATTCCCAAGTCGCATTACTATGACACTCTTGCCATGACTTATTTATTCGTCATAGACTAACTCCACTTAGCATCGTGACAGCCTTATGAGTCTTATGAAAAATGCACGTGCAACAAAGTTAAGCACCTCACTTGGACACATACTGATGCAACTGCTCTTTTTACCCTGTTGGGTGGGGGGAGTGGGGTGGGGGATGACTGCTGGGTTTAATGCCCCTGGGGCTTTTCTTGTCAACATACAACATGTAGAAACAACTACCAGGAAGATGGCATGTGCATGCAACATTTGCAAATTCGGTAAACTGTGATCGTCTGGGTGAGTGTAGTCCTGAGAAGGACTGTTTGAGGTGACATTGACTGATGTTTTGACAACCTGAGCGGAAGTCATCGTCAGAGTCAAGTGGCTCTGATAATGACTTCTGCTCAGGTTGTTGAAAAGCTAGTCAATGTCACCTCAAACAGTCTTTCTCAGGACTACACTCACCCGGACGATCACAATTTACCAAATTATGATATGACTCCTGGGTTCAAACCATTTACAATAATTATTATGTACAGATACTCTTTCACCAACAACTACATCAAATTGGTACTCCCTATCTGATCATTTCTACTTCAAATCTAGCTCAGTCAGTGAAGGTGAACTTGTGCACCATCTCTCAACTTTGGCAGGGTTCCCAGTAATCTTCAGAATGATTGAGATACTACATGAATATTAACGTCTATTTATGATGCTACTGTTAAAGCAGTTGATGACAGTGAATAATAATTGACAAAATCCATAAATCAAGGATGATTTCTTTGTTACTGTCAATTTTCACCAATAACCAATATCAATCTATAGGCTTCACCTAATCATAATTATTAACCCTTATCAATTAAATTGAGGGGTTTTTCAATGATTGACATTTATTGGTTATGCCAGGAAAGGTTGACATGACCAGTTGGTACTGAATATATTATACCTGAGTTACCATCATGATGGGATTAAGAGGTACTCAACTTTACTACACATTTTCTTACTTACCTCCACATTTCGAATGCTGTGAAAATTCATCGAAAATGAACCATAACTGCATCCTGTCGTAGGTGCAAATATAACCTGGCAGAAAGATGTTATTTGTTTGTTAGGGGTCAAATGTATTTTGAACTTACAAAAAACTTCTAACTATAAAAAATTGCAATAAAACATAACTTAAAAACGACAACATTTTGATGATAGCTTAACATCACTATCAAGTCAAAAAATGTCGATATGTTGAAATCTATAAGAATTACCCTGCAAGCAGAGGTTTCTTGGTTGCCCTACAGTATGTTCGAGCGGGCGAATGAGTAACCTCTGCGCAAAACTGTCCGATTTCCGGTCGTGCATGCGGAAAATTCATCATACGCGTCACCACTAAATAAATACCTTGTGCACCCACACTCACTCCTCAGCTTAAACAAAACTTGTGAACTTGATAAAAATGTTACTTGCACCTGTTTTATTAGAGTGTTATTTTCAACTCCAGATGAATTTCAGTAAAATAAAGCTTTGTCAATTGCTGCCTTGTCTTTCTGTGTACTTTCTGAGCTAGGGGAAATGACAAAAGAATTTTGCAACAAGCAAATCTGTCGCGTACAACAAGCTTTCAAGCGTATCACAGGGCGTGCACTTTTTGACAGCATTCATGGTATGTGTCAGCTTCAAAACTGGTTGAGAGCTGGTTAGAAACAAGTATTTTTAATTAACTCGTCCAAAATCCTGGACAGTGGCAGATCAAAGAATCAGACGGTTTTGCACAGAGGTTACTTATTGGCTTGCCGGAACACAGGGCGACCAAGAAACCTCTGCTCACATGTCAAGGTTACTTTAATACATGGATGGCAAGATTTCTGCACAGCCCCATACTTAATTTAAGGCTAACATATCTTTATCACATTACAAGATGTATGATGCTAATAATAATGATGATAATAATAATAATAACAATAATAATAATAATAGTAATAATAATAATGGTTCTTATGTGTGCATTTAAGGAGGCTCGCAACAGTTTTTTTTTGGCCTTGGAGTGTACCTTTTGAAGTCAAAATTTCCTTGATACTACACCACCTTTTCAACAAATGATCAAAGTTTATTTTCTCACTGGTTTCCTAGCAACAGCTGTCACCATAGCAACGGTAATGGACAACCCCTCATTTTAAAGTGCCTATGAACTAAAAAAATTTTTTGCACATTTTGGTAGTTCATTATGTGTTAATTCCGAAATGGCAAGAGAAATTGGATGGCAAGAAACAAAAATCCGTTTTTTTGCTGTTGAAAGTACCCAAAATGACCAAAATCGTGTCTCCGAAGACTGGGAACGAGTTGGTTGAGGAAGGGGGCCGTATGATGTCACAAATCGCGCAGAATGTTTGTCTCTCTGGTCTTTGTCAAGTGTTTGAGCGATGAAACTTACATTTTCCTTGCTAATATTGAGATACAATGAAAGCTACCGACGACTGAGGAAAACGCTAAGATTCAGCTCGAAGCGATTTCGAAGATGTGCAGTTTTTGAGTTTGTCGTCCGTGGATAAAGCCTAAACAACGACAACAACAATCTTGCGCGAAGCAAGATGGCGAATTGAATTGTTGGGATTGTCTAACTTTTAGCTCTACTGGCTTGACTGGCCTTGAAGGAGAAGCTTCTAGAATTGAATGGTCAGTACCTTTATGTGTTAATAATGAGAGATTGCCACAGCTTTGACTTTATTTCTTTTGTTAAGAGCGTCATTGTATGTACTTCAATTATTTCACTCAAACCAATACCAGACATGCTCAAGTTTACGGTGTACTTGTTTGTGACTTAATTTGTTCATCTTTTCATAGGTTTTTGCGCCAAGAGAAAGATAGACTCAGTTGTTCGGCTCTTTCGAATGAGGACTTTTGCAGAGAGAGCACTGATATAAACTTATTAGTTAGCAGGAAGGATCTTATACATTGAAGATAAGCATACCCAAAATTTGCTTGAAATATTACATGCCTAATGGCTGAGACATCAATAGTAATTTCTAAAGAGCGTGTTTTTTATTTTTTATTTATTATAATCAGCAGCTGCAAATGATTTTCAAATGGAAGTGCAGTGCTTTTATTGCAAATTTCAAGCCATTTATGAGGGAGCATCTCAAAGCAAATAAATAAGAATTTTTGAGTATGGTGCTCATTTGTGGTCTTTTACTCGACCTGGAGGTGCTATGAGGATGATGACTGTGATAAATAAAGATGGACATTGTATGATACGCGTGCAAACTCAGACTAGTGTCACGTCAGCTTTGTCCTTGTAATAATCCATCGCTTCTGACTACATGAACTGGTTTAAGTAATTGCCTACCCAATATTAGACCAGCTGAGATTTTTGTCCTTCTGTTCAGCAATTTGCTTGAGGATTTTGGTTCATACCAATTTTGTGGAAACATGCTATGGCAGGTGAGAGCTAGTGTGCTGAATTCTTACAGGCTTTATGTGATCACTTATACAAGTTTTCATGATGCTGGTCTCATGTAAATAAACTTAACCATACCTGTCCAGTTATACTGGCCCCAGTTGTTCAAAAGTTGGATAGTGCTATCGACCGGATAAATCTCTATCCAGTGGATAATGCAATTGGTTTCCCTAACACTTATCCACCTTTTGAACAACTGGGGCCTGGTCTGAGCTCCCTTTGTATACTGGTCTCATAGGACAATAACTCCCTTGGGTCAATCTCAGCACTGAGATGAATATGTAATTTGCTCGAGAAGTACATTTTGAAGTGCCATTTTCATTGAAACATACACCCATTCCAATTACATGAAGTATGGCAGAAATCAGTGTCAAGTAGAAATTGCTCTCTTTGTGTGTGTATTTTCACTTTTTTGGTTATTTTTGTTTAAGGAGGGGGGGGGGGGTGGGGAGAGGTTAAGGCAGCTCCCTTGGATCCATAAACCCATTAAATTACAGTACCCTCCCAGTACACTGTGCACATTATGCATGTATTAGCCTTTTTTGTTGTTAAGAGATAAGAGATATGCTCTTCAGTTACAAATGTCTAAGAGTCTGTGTTCGATTAAGCTCGCATAATCCTTTGAATTCTCCCAACACTCTCGTGTTTGCATCAGGCTTCCGCTACGTAACCATGCATGCCACTATTAATGTTTGAAGATATGTATTTTACTATCTTGGGCACTTGTCTTTGGGAATGTTCAACCAATCAAAATCCACCTACTGCGCATATATTTGAAGGCTTGAGGGGGTCCTAGAAGGGAAGACTTCTTGTCACTCTCCAAGAAGATCACATTTCACTCAAAATGGCTGCTGTGCTCTTCACGCGTGAATTTTCAAGATGGCAATATCTCACTCTCGGAAGGAAGGATTACCTTTTGAAGCTTAAAAATCGAAAGAAGAAGCTCTAAGGAACTCTCGACAAGTTAAGCGATGGAATTTAGAGCTTTTAGAGCGAAAAAAACATCTTTCGAGGACAACTACCGTTTTGTTAAGGCGAAGGACAATCTTCCATCTCCAAAGATTATTCGACCCGCGGACTTTCTGGGAAATGTTCTGGCACTTCTACGAGTCTACGGTAGAGTAAACTTCACATTTGATTGTAAATTTGTACCGAAATAGCTTTTTAATTGAGAGATTCTTAGTGTTCCTTAAAGTTTTTGTAAAAGTTTTGAAAAACGTGCACAGTTCGCATCAGTAAATGCTCTTCAAAATAACTTGCACATCGAGCGAAATTGCTTGCGCGTAGCTTCCCTCGAAGAAAGAATTGAACGCGTTTGGTTTTCAGAAACGAATAAAGGCGTGTATTAATAAATGTACTACTTAGAAAAGCTTACTGTCTCTTCTTCTGTGAATCTTCATTGATGAAATTTCGAAAAATAGTAATCTGGCCTAAACAAACAGAAATCCTCTGTTGTGGTTTGATTTCATGCGCGAGACAACATGTGAAAGCTCTTGCGTGGATTTTCAAAATTTTGACTTTGAGGTTGTATTTTTGGCTAATTCTTAATTGACAACTGGTGTATTTTATTCGAAAGTTAGAAATTTTAACTATTCTAGATCAAGTGAGTGTTGTTTTTTCTAGGCTATAAATTGTCGTTTTGTACTGCACATGGGGTTGTTTATTACCAACTTCTAATTTAGCGAAGCGATCAAAAAACACGCGGCCGTTAATGAGTTAAAGCAGTACAAGACGTTTATATGTTATGTCCCTAAATAGAATGCATAGGGTGGGAACATAGCCTATGCAGCTAATTTTCAGAAAATTTATTCTTATTATCATTATTATTATTATTATTATTATTATTGTTATTATAAATTAAAGGTGGAGAACGAGATCGAAAAGGCCCATTTTGAAACCTCATTATTGATTTTCTGTTGGCTAATTAGGTGGCTTGTGTGGTAGCTTTCTTGGGCAGGGCTCGAGACTAACGGTAGCCAACTAGTCACAGACTAGTAGAAATTCCGTTTTGGCTAGTAAGTTTTGGACTTTCACTAGCCATTTTGGCTAGTGATAATTTCAAAGCACTAAAGCACCGGATGGAAACCAAACTAAGTATTGCTTCTGATGATCGGATCCCAAAAGCAAATTGAGTGAGCAGAAACTAAAACTTATCCTTATTCCTTAAAAGGATATCATAATGTTTGTATGACACTTGTTTTGTCCTCTCAGCATTTTCCCTACTAATTCTTGTCTCAGATGGCAACGTTTTCTCTGTCATTTCTAGGTTCAAACGAAATTAGTCGTCTTCAGAATGTTTCACCATACGTTTCCTTGAAAGGTCCATCCATTAATGCATTCATATGATATTTGTCTACACGTTAGTAGGTTCACACAATTCTTTAGTCTTATCGACTTTTTGCCATTAATTGAAACGTTTATACAATAGTTTCTCTTCCAAGCGTTTCTCTCTACGTAACGTCTTCACAATGTTTCTCTGTACGTAAGAAGGTTCGTCGATTTATTAGTCTAGCCTTCTCAACGTTTCTTTGTGCATTAGCACGTCCATACGACATTGTTCTGCTCTTCCAAAGGTTTTCAATGTGAGTACACTCGTACGATAAGTCAACACTGCTTAACATTTCGCTGTACGTTAGTATGTTCATACGGTTTAAGTCTTGTCTTCTCAACGTTTATCCGTACGTTAGTGCAATTTTAGTTGCCTCATTTACGTTTCTCCATAATTTATTGTCCCACTGTAATAGTTCAGTTTGTCCGTTCGGCATTCTTCCGTACGTCACACACTTTCTTACGGAGTTAGTTTTGTCTAATAACGTTTCTCCGTAAGTTAGTAGTTGTGTATTTTATTAGTCTCTGTCTCTTGGTACGTTGGCAGCGTTTCTCCCTACTGTAGTGCATTTGCAACCAACGGGTTTGATATGACGTCTCAGCGTTTCTCCTTACCTTAGTAAGTTCGAACCTTTATTAGTTTTTTCTGCTCAATGTTTCTCTACACGTAAATATGCTTATAATTTACTAGTCTTCTCTTGTAGACGTTTTTCCGTATGTGAGTTGAGTCCTGTATCAGTGTTGTTTTTTTTGACGTTTCTCTGTACCTTACAACGTTCGTACAATGTTAGTCTTGTCTTCCCAACGTTTCTCCCTACAATGACATGCTCATATAAGGTTAACTGTTTGAGTTATTCGTCATGATCTGACTGAAACGGAAAAGAGAACTACATCGTGCCTGGGAATTAGCCCTGAAGGCACAAAGTACTTATCTTTAACCGTTGGAAAGAATAGTCAGCATTGAGATTATAGAGAGGCATGTTGAGACATATTGAACATAGTATGAGACTTATGCAAAAAGTCTGGCTAGTGAAAATTTATTTTGGCTAGTGCAATCAAGCCTCTCACTAGCCACTAGGCTACTGAGCTGAAGTGTTAGTCTCGAGCCCTGTTGGGTACAGGGAATGAGTCAAGAAGAGACTGAGACAATTCAGTGTGTGAGGAATTCCCAATACAAAGCCTGCCACAAAATTAAATAATGGGAAATGAAGGTCACATATTTTCATTGCCCTTCAGTAATAAAAATGATTAAATAACTTATGCCATAAATTCAAATTAAACCTACATCACCAAGACTGTACTGCAGAAGGGTCAATTAGACGGTGTTAAGTGTGGTGTGTGAAATTTCATATTATATGGTCCTCTTGAGATAACAGGAGGAGGGTCAACAAGAAGAGAGGCACAAATCTGTTTGAAATGTGTGGTGTTTAAAGAGGACCACATAAATCAAATGCAGTGGAAGCAGAGTGACTTGCAATAAAAATTATCAATGCTGAGCTGAACTGCTTCCTTTTATTTGACGAAACATCAGACACGAGGGATTTATAAATATTCCTATAGCTATCTCTGATTAACTAAAAAGTCTTGTCTCGTCGTCGGTCAAGACAGTTCCGTTCATTGTTATCCCTTCAAACTCTATGGTGAACATCCAGTTTGAGAAACGTATTGCATGTGGTTTCCAAAAAAAACGGGAAATGTAAACAAAACTTTGTAGCTCAGTTATGCTTTGTAGATCTTGGATGCTTTTAGGTAATAGTGGATAGATGCATATAGCAATAGTTTTGTGGCCAAATATTGAAAACCTTCTTTATCTCGATCTTTAATCTTTAATTGCGATAATTGCTACTAGGAGAACTAATCCAACAGTGGCATAAATGACATATATTAACGCGACATTCAAATGCTGCGGCTTCTCCGAGAAGCAGCTCTGTAATGCGGGTCGAATCGAATTCTTACCGAGTCGAACACGGTTCAAATGAGTCCGCTTCTCTCCCTAATTCGTTTCCTTTTGAGAAACGACACACACATGCTCTCATTGTGCGAATCCTGCCCTTCTAGCTTACAATCCTGGGCCCATGAGTCACTCCAAAGTAATTTCTCTCCTGGAAACCGTCTTGTCAGCCATAACACTCTTGTCTTCTGCGCGATTTGTGATGTCACAGCCTTGTAATGCGATCGTTTTGGCCGCGCGCAAAATGGAGACACATTTCGGGTGCCAAATTCGAACTTTGCGGCTGGAAAAATATCCCATGCAAAGGGTTCTACTCAGCAAAACTTACATATTTAGACTAAGGGAGTCATAAACTATCATATTTAGGAGAAAAATTTTTAGTTCACAGGCACTTTAAATAATGTCGAATATCTCGAAAACTAGTCAGACACTTTATGACGAAACTTGAACTATTTGAACTACTCAACTTACACAACTTGTATGTGAAATTAGGGGAAAATCTGTAAGAGCGTTTTCACGTAAATCATGATTCATTTTTTACGGGCTGATTTTTGTCATTCCTGCAATTTTCTCCAATATTTCCAGAAAGATAAAACTTAACACTTTCTCTTTTCAGTTGAAGGACCTTTTATGATATCAAAACATTCTTAATGTACACAGAGCTTCCTAGGTGGCTGCGATTTTAAGATATTTATATTTAAAAACTGCTAAAATACAGCGCAAATCAGGAAAAAAGTCCGTAAATAGATATTTCTCGGTTATTCACGTGCAATGAGTATTTATAAACGCTGTGCTTGTGTCCTCTCGTCAATTATGATTCCTTCTCATAATAATAAAAAAAAAGTTTTCTGAGCTTGTTTCTCGCCATTTTTCGGCCCCAGTGTAATGCCATTGGGGTGTTAACATGTATGGCAATCCGTAATTAAAAAAGCTAAAATGTCAGTCAGTATTTAAAGAATAATGGCAAAGAGTCTCCAGAAAGAAGCTCAGAAGATGAAAATTTCTTATTATTATGACAAGGAATATAAATGCACGAGAGGACACAAGCGCAGCGTGTATAAATATTCATTGCCAGGCCAGGAAAAACAAAATAATACTGTTGTTCGTTGAAAGTTAATAACGACTGAAACCTGACCGAGATTCAGCCTTCTTATCTAATAAACGAAATGTTTATTCAGCCTAAAACTTGCTGGAACATCAAAAAGAATTATTATTCTAACGTCAATCAATTTAAGAGAAAAACTGTAAGGGCAGCTTAAAAATATTTCTATTTATGCAAATTACGGACTTTTTGGCTGATTTGCGCTGCATTTTAGCAGTTTTTAAATATAAATATCTTAAAATCGCAGCCACCTAGGAAGCTCAGTGTACATTAAGAATGTTTTGATATCATAAAAGATCCTTCAACTGAAAAGAGAAAGTGTAAGTTTTATCTTTCGTGAAATGTTGGAGAAAATTGCAGGAATGACCAAAATCAGCCCGTAAAAAATGAATCATGATATACGTGAAAATGCTCTTACAGATTCTTCCCTAATTTCGCATACAAGTTGTGTAGGTTGAGTAGTTCAAATAGGTCAAGTTTCGTCATAAAGTGTCTGACTAGTTTTCGAGATATTCGACATTATTTAAAATGAGGGGTTGTCCATTAACGTTCCTATTGTGACAGTTGTTGCTAGGAAACCAGTGAGAAAATAAACTTTGATCATTTGTTGAAAAGGTGGTGTAGTATCAAGGAAATCGAAGTTTATCTTCTATGTGAAATTTTGACTTCAAAAGATACACTCCAAGGCCAAAAAAACTGTTGCGAGTCTCCCTAAAATTCTCTACACGCTTTGACAAACATAAAAAAGCTTAAAAACATAGGCAATTACAAACATAAAGAATAACCAAATAAATAATGCACCTATCAATGTAAACCCCGTGGGGGGGGAGTGCGGGCAAGGGGTGGGGATTTGACGGCGAAGTCCATCCCCTCAGTGGGAGGTTTGATCGAGCACTTTTGCTCGGGGGTCGGGACATTTGATTTTTTCGACAGAGAAACTGGGACCAAGATTAAGCGTGGTTACATGGCATCTTCTTTCTTGGCTTTGGAAAGTCCAGTTGTCTCTTGAAATCAAGTGTGAAAGATTCATAGTCTCGGGTGTAGAGCGCCTTTTATAAGGATAGTGATCTATCATCACATTAAAAGTTCCATTAAAAAGTTCCAGTTTAAATTCGTTTTCATTGTCTATTAAATACTCTTACAGGCATGATAATGTACATCACACATGTTTTCTTGTAAGGGAGAGGTTAAATCAAGGGAGCAACAACAGGAATTTTACAGGGCCATTTTTGAAAGCATTTAGATTTGGTGGCTCGTTTGGCTCGGCAGTGGATGAAAAGAACGAGAAGTGAATTCTTTGAGCGTTAAGTGTTGGGTGCATGAATGTGGTGGCTCGTTTGGCTTGTTTGGCTCGGCAGTGGATAAAAAAAACGAGAAATGAATAATTTATTTGAGTGTTAAGTGTTGGGTGTATACTGGTGTATGTATCAGGGGCACCCAACGGTTCATTTCGGGGAATATCTGTTCGGAAGGCCTAACATAGCCTGAGATTTTCTGATCAGTAATTGCAGCAAAACATCACGTCGGACTTTCGTAACAGGAGGACTTGTTAGTCCTGTTGTTTTTGTAGGGGCAAATATGTCGTTTAGAGTGCAAAAAAAGGGCAGCTAGCAATTTCGGACAGCCATCAGCAGCTTGGAAACTCGGTGGGTAGGATACTGTTTCCTAAAATTTTCTGCGGCCTAAACTTTCAGCTAAAAAATCCGAACAGATCAATCTGTATTAGCTTACACAAATATGCCTTTAAAAGGTTCTGAAACAATCTGAGAAAGCAGAAAATGATATTTCAAGTATTTTGATAAAATTTTCTCGTTGGGTGCCCCTGATGTATGTCGTGGCTCGTTTGGCTCGGCAGTGAGCAAACGAGCCAAACGAGCCAGCTCGTTTGAAGATGTGTGTAAGTGGCCCTACATTCTGTAGTTTAGCCAAATCAAGTTTGTGAGCTTCATACCAAGTTTAAATCACCAGTTATTAAAGGTATGAGCACAGCTCGTCTTTTATTTGGTATTTTGCCCCTGGGTGGGGATTTTTAACTACATTTGGTGAACGTATGCTTCCCCACCCTTGGGCAATTGACCAAAATTTTTACTTCTTGGTCAAATCCCCACCCCTTGCCCGCACTCCCCCCCCCCCACGGGGTTTACATTGATAGGTGCATAAAACTAATACCAATCATTAAAAAGATAAATTTAAAGTTTCACAGACTTGCTATACTGTAAGCTTATATTCATGATTGCTGGGAGTTTGTGTACGAGGGACATTATACATCATTCATTCTATACATCATTAAGCATGGCGTTGTAAGGAATTCTCTCGAAATGACTTACTTTCTGCGTGGTAATGAAGACATTGCCTTTCTTTGAACCTTTCAAGAAGCCCGGGATCTCATCTCCTTCGAGCGAAAACTCGACGCCATCTTGATGGTACACAACACTAGAACGTGCCATAAAAGCTTTTCCTCAGACAAAACCAACAATATATCTCGCTATGATTATAAATGATTTACTTACTAGTCACCATGAAGAGTCAGTCTTCCACTGTTACACACGACTTTGTTCATAGACATGGTCAAGCTTCAGTATCACCCGTGTTTCACTTCGTCACGGCTGCTATATTTTGAACTGACGTCATTAACTTGCAGCTTGGTAACCAAGCGTGCTGCGGTAAAATAAATAACATAAAATGAATATTGGAATTCATCGGGTTGTGGACATGGATAGCGCTTTAGCTTTGTTTCTGATTTTATGAACTCTCAGAATCCGTGAAACCTTAGAAAAACGACAGACAAGCGTACACACCTAAAAAGAACAACAACCACGCGTCCGCGTTACATTGGAAGTGTGGTCAGCGGTTAATAATAATGCAGACAGCTGTCTCATTGAGCAACCTCTGGACTTTGCGGTGGTACGGACGGTGGAACGTAGTTCTGGATCTTGGCTTGTTAAAATGACGGTGTTTTCAAAAACTGCAAGTTTTAATGATCTGGTTCCTCTTTTGCCGGCTTTGGAACTGCCAGATACGCTCAAAACATTGTTTTCATACCGGAACTTTGTTCATGCTTTAGCCGGTGCTGTGGTAAGTAGACTCGTGGTTATTACGTCATGGCAGCACGTACCTATTAGCTGTTCTGTCATGACGGTATGGTCAGATATTTCTGTTTTACCGAACACCAAAACCCAAATTTAACACCAGATAAAACGGAACGCACTGAGGCAGATGAGAAATCTGAGGGCCAATAATTCGAAGGCCAAGTTCTTATCACATGTCATGTCATGGGTATTGGCATGAGGTAACTTACTCTCCTGACCCAGACCAAGGGACGGACTCTTCATTATAAATGATTAAAACATATAGAAGGCGATAGAGAGGCTAGACTGTAAATGGTTAAAGAGACAGATCTAATGGAGAGAACTAAGGCCATTTGTCACCTCACCTATCTGTTTCCTGCCATGTGGCACACAAGGCCTTCACGTCGGGTTGGCACCTTGTTGTGGTGGTGAGGCTTGCATGTCTCTGTTACCCAAACAGCTGTGCTGGCTGGAACTCTGAACCCTGGCAGGTCTAACCATGCCGGACTGGTCGAGGGATAGAGGCCAGACAAAGAACAACTCCAGGTCCTCCAGGTTGGGGGTTGGGTGGTGGGCCAATCACCCGCCCCCTTAAAACCAAGCAGATTTCAATAACCTGCGGCAATGGCCGAGTGTTTAAGGCGTTGGACTAGAAGGCCATTTGTGCAAAAGGTTAAAAGGTTAATAACCACTTCTCCATTCAAAAGAAATAATATTATTTAGCGTTTTCACTTATTTCTGTGGGTCAAATGTAAAATTGGAAGCTGATGATTCATTGACGATAAAACATTCATTCCCCTAGAAAAATATTGAAAATTTTTATAGTTTGTGGATGGTCATATTTTGAGATTAACTTTATGGTTTGCAGATGGCCAGATTTTGACATTAATTAACTTTGTGGTTCATGGATGGCCACATTTTGAGATTAACTTTACGGTTTGTGGATGGCCATATTTTGGGATCCACTTTATGAATCATGGATGGTGACATTTTGAGGTTAACTTTATGGTTCGTGAATAGCGAGATTTTGGGGTTAACTTACAGTGTAGCTAGTCGAACCAGGCCACTTGGAAGAAAATTGACCAATCGCAACGCTAATTGAGAACAAAAGAAGGGCACATTTTTCATAAACTGACCAATAACGTTGAAGGATCCAGACAATAAATCTCCAATCCTATTTCTGAAACTTTCACCTCTCATCTTAAGAAATTAAAATTTTCACTGTTTTCCGGGATCTTTTCCGAGGTTAAGAATATTTAAAATTAACGTTTCGATCAGTTTCACTGATCTTCTTCAGGCTGTTGTTTTAAAATCGACGTTTCGATCAGTTTCACTGATCTTCTTCAGGCTGTTGTTTTAACAACAGCCTGAAGAAGATCAGTGAAACTGATCGAAACGTCGATTTTAAATATTCTTAACCTCGGAAAAGATCCCGGAAAACAGTGAAAATTTTAATAAATCTCTAATTTGAAACTGTCTCATTCTGCGGACGTCTTGGGAAATAGTCGAATTTTTTATTGGTTAACTTCAATAATGGTTTTTAAAAACTTTTTCAAACGGTGCTGTGTTGACTCGATGCAATTGAAATCTGGCGGGTAGTTTTATGTGTCACATTCGCTATAAGCTTATTGTAAATGTAAATGTTTCCAAAATGGCTTTTGCCCAGAAAATACAAGTAAGACTGAATCGAGAGGGTGGCATATACGGCAACAGTCGCCGACATTCCCAGCTATAATTTACGTGATTACGTTGCAGACGTGCACCACAAGTCACATAAAGGATTTGGATTTCCTAGCGGTATTGAGACCTTGGCTGCAAAAGGGCTGCAGAAGCCAGAATCCTTACATCAACGATAAGCACCTGTTGATTCAAGAAGCACGTAGTGAATAAGGAGATTTGGGAACCTCCGTTTGTAATTGAACGATCAAAGGGCGCAAATGTCGATATTTATCTTTAGATCTGTGTTTGTTTATACTTGCTGCGCTGAGTGAACGCTTATCAGAATCAACAAGTTTGTTACGTTGCTGAATTTCATTTCGGAAAAGGTTTGTACTGCTGAAGTGAACGTATTGTTTAAGGTTTGTTTATGGGCGAAAATTTTATTATCAACTGCGAATTCCACATCTCAATGTTCTGCTCAAAATTTAGCACAGGATCGAAAGCAACCAATTGTAGGCATGACAGTGATGACCAGAGGTCACGGTATCAATTTTTTTCGAACGTGCGTTGTCTGCCTGCTTCAACATTATTGGTTGTTTACAAAAGAACTTTGCTATCTTTTGTTTTCAATTAGCGTTGCAATTGGTCACTGTTTTCTTCCAACTGTCCCGGTTGGAGTAGCCGCACTGTAACGGTTCGTGGATGGCCGCATTACAAGGGGGGCATCTTTGTTAAACCACAGGTTTTCTTATCTCTTATTGTGGGGCCAGACTGCTTAAGATAAATGTGTGACAAACTTGGCACCAACTGGTGAACTCTTGGATGAAATGTGCCAGAATGTCTGATGCAGTAAAAAAGTAATTGAAATTTTAGAGTCAATTGACACATACATATAGTTACATAAACATAAACTGAAATTTTGTTTTTTGATTCCTGAATGGATAACAGTGCTACCACACAAGTCATTTATTATGATTTTGATCTGGAATTTAACAAAAATCAGTTTAATTGTCAGCAGTGGCTTTGCATAATATGCAGATACCTGTACTGTCATTTGCCCAATGTGGTCAGTGTTTGGTGTGAAAATTTGTCTCTCTGTTTTACATTTGCATAACTGGCAGAGGGTTTAAATAGGCCGTGTCTGTTTCTCGCATTAGAATTCAACACTTGAGCCAAAGTCTCGTACCCACAAACTGTGCAGTCTTAGTAGCTCCGTTACAAAGAGATGTTTGTCAATTGGTCTTTTTGCTTTTACAGCATCTTCATCATCTTGGTGGCATTAATATGAGATCAAATGTTACTTTTTTAATAGTGTTTTGTGATTGATAATGAAATTGTCTGTGGTATATAAATTATGATTGTTGTATTTTGTAAGGGAAGTGTGACAGCCATGTCTGTGTTTTATCCTTTGGATACTGCAAGAACCAGGCTTCAAGGTTAGTGATACAGAGGAGTGCAGTTACTATTGATAGCATTAAATGGTTTAAGGTGTTTCGATACTGTTTTTTTGGGACCATACCTCACTTTTTAAATTGGCTCTTAAACAGTCTTCATCTTGTTGGATCAACGTGAAATTTGCAATACTTGTTGGTATTGGATTGAACTTTAGCATGGATTACATTTTGTGAAAATCAATATTTCCATGACAACGGTAAACAAAAATCCTCGAAAACAGTAAAATTAAAATTTTGTGCGATCCAGATTTCACTTTGAAAAGCAAATACCAACATCTCAAACTGTGGTGTATGGCAAACAAAATATACAAGAACAAAAGAATTCTGTATGTTTGTTTTGAAATAAATTGCAAAAACATTTTCAACGTTAGTTTTTGCATGGTAATAATAAATGCACCAAAAAATAATCAATGATTTGATGAAATGGCTAGAAAATACTGTTAAAATGTGGCTTTTACTAAATATTTTACGCCTAGAAAGTTTTGTTAAAGTTGGTGGTTGCGATCTCGAGGAACGAATTGTATTTCTAAGATCATTTGTGTTATAATTTTGCGGTAATTTTTTAATTTAAACGGTTTTGCGAAAATCTTAAGAATGGCTCGATAGATTTTTTTAAAACATTAAACATGCCTGCTTGACGATGTGACCAATTTTAGTTTTGAGTCTTATTAACATTGATTCACTGGAACACTTTTAGATTTAACGTTAAAGAGGACGTATGAACTGACGGAAAAGCTTGCGTTACAAATTCACGGTTGGCAAGTAAATGCTAATAATTATATTCAAAATAATGCGTAATTCATTGCTTCGTGATTTTTATCTGGTTTCTTTGTTCTTTGTTACAATAACAATAAAAAGTAAAAATCACGGAGGAATGCATTGCGCATTACTTTGAATATATTAGCATTTACTTGCCAACTGTTAATATGTAACGCAAGCTTTTCTGTCGGTTCACATGTCCTCTTTAACGTCAAATTTAAAAGTGTTCCAGTGAATCATTGTTAATAAGAATTACAAAAAAACAATTACGCGAATGATCTTAGAAAAACAATTCCTTCTCAAGATCGCGAATACCTGTTTCAACAAAACTTTCTAGGCGTAAAATAGTAAGTATAAGACATATTTAAACAGTATTTTCTAGCCATTTTATCAAAGCATTGATTATTTTTAATGCATTTACTATTATTATGCAAAAACTAAGGTTGGAAGTGTTTTTGCGATTTACTTCAAAACAAACATACAGAATTTTTTTGTTCTTGTATATACACCACAGTTTAATATGTTGGTATTTGCTTTTCAAAGTGAAATCTAGATCACGCAAAATTTCAATTTTACTGTTTTTGAGGATTTTGTTTATCGTTGTCATGGAAATATTGATTTTCACAAAATGTAAAGCACGCTAAAGTTCAATCCAAAACGAACAAGTTTTGCAAATTTCACGTTCATCTGACAAGGAGAAGACTGTCTAAGAGCCGATTCAAAAAGTGAGGCATGGTCCCAAAAAAACTGTATCGAAACACCTTAAAATGGCAGTTTTTTTTGGCAAAAGCACAGCCATCAACACGTTAATTCAAATAGACTTGGCATAATCATGTTTTTTAAACAAGTCAGCGTGGTGAAGTTTTGTTGAACACTTTTTATTGATGTCCCTGAATTGTGACAGGACAAGCATGGCCTAGAGGTTTACAAAATTAATGTAAGGGCACTGGTCTTGTAATCCAGATCAGAGGTCGCTCAGTTGTCAAATCCTCCTGCTTGATTACCCCTCTCTGACCACTTGCTTACCCCAAAGATACAAATTATAGTTAAATTATTTTCATTAAAAGCTTGTTGACCTTGTTTGAGAATTTTTGTGTTGCTCAAATAATGTTCCTGTATATGAGCCCCAAGCATGATTTTGAACCCATGCACAATTTCAGAAAAAAAGTGCAGCCTTTACATGCTAGGCTGTAGTTTACCCTTAAGCAGACCCATGGAAACCTAGCCTGAAAAAAGACCCTCTTAGTCTTGAACAAGTGAAAGACCAATAGCCATGTTTCTTTTTTAGTTGATGACAAAAGGAAGTCCAAGAGCACAGCTTATGTGCTGATGGATATTGTCCATGACGAAGGACTGTATGTATAATTTATACTGTCTACAAATACAAACGCCACCAAAAATTACCATTCTATTGAATGTGTGATGTCAGATTATAAAATTGTGATTTTTCAAGTGTAGAAAACATGCTCTGGTTGCCTGCATAGCTGTTTTATAAAAGGGTACAGCATGCATTAAGTAGTTTTTATCTTGCAGTTGCTATAGCAACAGCTAGGAGATTTTGCAGGTGGAGTTGGGCACATTTCTTTGGTCATTTCCATGAACTCTCATGTAGATTTCTTGATGTTCAAGAGATCTTTGGTATTCCCATATTAAGAAGAACTTCGCTGTATCATTGGGCTATGTTGCAGATACGGTGTATTTTGTCTATTAACTTATTAATTAAAGCACTGTATTAGCCAATGATGTCATACGCTAATGCTAGAGCCTAACAGAATGTCGCCGCAGGTAGCTGATTGCTGATGACTGTCTCACATCTGTGAGGCCCGGGGGAAGTCTTTGAGATGTTGGGTGGGTGTGCCGCCAGGACACTGATAGAAACCATTAACTTATCAGCGGCACGTGCCCATACAGCTCATAGATGGGAGTACCTCCTCTGAGCTTTGACTGTTTGTATTGCTTCTCAGCCTGAGGGGTACTGTGTGGGTTTTTGGGTGGGGGTGTGCTACCAGGCCTCTGAAAACCTTAAATATAGTACAGAATGATGTAATAGAGCTATTTCAATCGTGCTTATAAACGCTAGATTTAACCAATTTCGAATGAAAATGTTGTGAATACAGGAAATGTACATTTAATGAAAGACTGCTAGTTTGACAGACAGATAATAGTTCCAGTACAAAGAATGTGGGTGGTGGATTGAAAGCCGAGAAATTTAAACAGAGTAGCGCAAGTCACTTGTCTTGCAAACATGCGGAATGCCACAAAAAGCTATCGAAAGTTGACCGTCCATGAGCTCTGAGAACTTATTGGAGATATACAGGTAGGGTGTAGAAGTAGGAAAATAAAAGGGTCAACTGCAGCTTACATTTTATTTTCTGAAGTTTAAACTCGTTACCAATAGATGAGTGTGTGCCTGGAAGATCGGTGGAGTTACAAGCGAGCAGGGAAGGTAACTGTGACAACACTGTGACCACCAAACAGAACTCCAAGGTGCTTGGAGAACGAAGGGCCTGCGAACAGGGAGGTCACGGACTGAGATCCCCCAAACCTTCAAGCACCAACCTGAATATCAGCAAAAGGAGCAACTGAACGCTTGCAAAGATTAAAGTGCCCTGCCACCTGTCCGGGAGTCAGGAGAATCCAAGGAGGGCAGCAAACCACAATGGAGCAACATCCAGCTGGTGCAAATGGGAGAGGCATGTGAGGTTAACAAGAAAGCCTTAAGACACCTGACGCTGCCGCGGGACAGTTCGAGCGGGTATAGACACTGCCTAAAAAGTGTCCTGGGACACAAGAATGCTTTGAAAGGAGACTGCAGAAGAAGTTTGGACGGGCACATCACACTTAAACTCTGACAGATGACGGAACCACTGCGAACACAGCAACCAAGGAACAACTGAATACAGTTGCTGCCCCAGTACGGAAGCTGTGGCTTTAGAATGTACCTTGAATGCCAGCCATGGACAGGATCCTACGTAGCCAGTCAGTAAGGGAGGTTCGAGAGAGAGGTCTACCATCTTGAAAGAGAAGAGAAGAGGGCCAGCCATGTTCCCTCTAATGGACAGGTACGCCATGAGCGAACAAATAGCACACAGTGGACAATTGCCTCTGCCAATATGAATAAAACAACCCTTATGAAAGGGGTCCATTTTTGAGGCCTAAATTTGAAGGCAAAGACAGGTGGGGGATTCGTGAGAGCCAGTGGATATATTGCCACTAATTTATTCTCGAGGAGACAGGCGTACTGCTCTGACGAATCCACAATACCACTAGCCAAGGTGATGGGCCAATGCACTTACTGGGGTGAAGAGGAAGGCCTGAAGTCTGGCAAACAGACAAAGCAGTTTGTAAATTAGGAGCGCATTGATCCGAGTTGGGAGGCCCAGCAGTGATGAAGTCGTCAAGGTAGTGCAGAAGATCTGAAAGATGATGTCTGTTTAAAAGGTTCCACTCAACTATGTCCGCAACCGAGTTAAAAATGAATGGGGATCGGAGACCAAATGGAAGGGCTAAGTCAACAAAGTACGTTTTACTAGACAATGTACTGAAATGGGAAAAAAACGTATAGTTGTAGATCTCTCAGTCGTAGATAGTAGAGTAATGTTTTACCAGACGATGCACTGAAATGGGAAAGGGGATTACTGAAAACTTTACCGGTTCTACAACTTAGTTCTGTTCTACAGCTGTGGACGATTGTGCGCACTACGTTTGCATGTACAGCTCACTTTGCTTTTACACCACTGGACGATTCTACGCATCTACGATGCGTCTGTACGCCGACTGTCAGTTTTGTTTTATACCACTGTACGTTTCTACGCATCTACGTTTCTACGGCTCACTTTGCTTTTACACGACTGGACGATTCTACGCATCTACGATGCTACTGTACGTCGACTGGCAATTTTGTTTTACACCACTGTACGATTCTACGCATCTATGATGCTACTGTACGCCGACTGGCAGTTTTGTTTTACACCACTGTACGATTCTACGCATCTACGATGCTACTGTACGCCGACTGGCAGTTTTGTTTTATACCACTGTACGTTTCTACGCATCTACTTTTCTACGGCTCACTTTACATCGTAACAGCGTACTGAACAGAAACCCAGGGTAAAACCGACACAGCGTAATAAAATAGAATTGCGTAACAGGTTCACTTGTGTATAATATTGGACGTAACGTTGAAGGATTGCCTTTCATCCAACATTTATTGGTAAACTTTAATAAAGAAAGGTTTTTTTGTCATCTTGTTGAAAATGTCGTAACACGAAAACGTCGTGTTTTTCTTGTGTTGGACGAATTGATTACCTATTATTTTGGCGGGATAAGAATTACCATCGCCACAGCAAACAATATAAGTACATGAAAAAGTGTTAAAATTTTCAGCAAGATGACAAAAAAACCTTTCTTTATCAAAGTTTACCAATAAATGTTGGATGAAAGACAATCCTACAACGTTACGTCCAATATTATACACAAGTGAATCTGTTACGCAGTTCTATTTTATTACGCTGTGTCGGTTTTACCCTGGGTTTCTGTTCAGTACGCTGTTACGATGTAAAGTGAGCCGTAGAAAAGTAGATGCGTAGAAACGTACAGTGGTATAAAACAAAACTGCCAGTCGGCGTACAGTAGCATCGTAGATGCGTAGAATCGTCCAGTCGTGTAAAAGCAAAGAAAGCCGTAGAAGCGTACATGCGAATAAACGTACATTGGTATAAAACAAAACTGAAAGTCGGCGTACAGTAGGATCGTAGATGCGTAGAATCGTACAGTGGTGTAAAAAGCAAAGTGAGCCGTAGAAACGTAGATGCGTAGAAACGTATAGTGGTCTAAAACAAAACTGACAGTCGGCGTACAGAAGCATCGTAGATGCGTAGAATCGTCCAGTGGTATAAAAGCAGAGTGAGTTGTACAAACGTAGTGCGCACAATCGTCCACAGGTGTAGAACAGAACTAAGTTGTAGAACCAGTTAAGTGTTTCAGTAATCCCCTTTCCCATTTCAGTGCATTGTCTTGTCTACTGAAATAATACTCTACGATCTACGATCTACAACTATACGTTTTTTTCCCATTTCAGTGCATTGTCAAGTAAACATAACTCTACGATCTACGATCTACAGCTATACGGTTTTTTTCCCATTTCAGTGCATTGTGTCGTAAAACATTACTCTACGATCTACGATCTACAACTATACGTTTTTGACATAAATATAAAATAGACGACCGTAGAAGCGTAGTGCTCTGCGAGAATCTCTACGCACATTTGAGTGTGCAAAAATGCGACACAGTTGGGAGGATAAATCAACAGTAAGACGCCATTTTCCCACTTAAGTTTTTTTAGGTATGACCCGAAGCTGCTAACATGAAGATTTGGCAAAGGGGGAGAAACGAAAGGGCCCTGCAACCCGGTGAAGAGTGACCTCATAAGCCAAATAGTCGTCGATTACTCAGGGGTGCTGCAAGGCAGAGGGTTTGTTCTTTTTAGCAGCCTTTAGCCTACGAGTATGGTGAACCCAGCCGAAAACCGTGATGAAGACCATTAAGAACATAGGATACAGCATTTTGATCTGGGTGCCCTGCCAATTCCTGAGAAAATTCTGCCACATTGAGGGGTCTCACCACTGACACTGGAGGAAAGGATGGTGGAACTAAGGAAAGAACGGAGACTCTTATTACCTTTAAAAAAATACACGCTTTATTAGTTAATTGAGCAATCTGATGGAGGAAAACAATGCTACCTCAGCAAGAGGCAGGCAGCTATCACTGAGACACTAAACAAACGCAACAAATCAAGCTATATCAAGGGGAAAAAAGTGTTAACCTTTAGACTACAACTAAACGAAACTTAGCTATGGAGGCAGAGTCTCAAACTTAAGTCAGTGTCATGTTCTGACAAATGAGCTGAGAACTGAGTGACGGACACAAAGGCACAAAGGCAGACTAAGAACGGTGGGACTTGCTTCTGGATGATGAACCTCAGATGCCGGGGAGGAAGAGGAATGCGACCTCCCTTCTTTGCCGGATGTTTAGCTGAAGTGCTTGGGCAAGCAACCACATGATGAGAGTATGAGCTAGAGGAGCATCAGTGTGTGTACCAGCAGACGGAAAGTGGCAAAGTACAACGGCCCCTGTTCCACAATTTGCCCACGACCAGTCTAGGCGAAGAACCTGTGGGTTCCCAATCTGGTGATTGGGTATGACGTAGAGGAACGAATAGAGGAGCCAGCTGCATGGAAAATAAACAACTGGACATTAATGCAAGACCTGTCAGTGAGGTTGAAACAAAGGAAGGCACAACAACAGAAGAACTTGGCCTACCTAAGGAAGACTGTGCCAAAAACGAAGCCTGAAACGTCGTGGATGGTGGTGAAATCCCTGCCCCCCCCCCCCCCCCAATAGCACCAACAGACTGATGGTGTCGACAAACTTTGTGAAGCAGGAGACAGTGCTGATGGGGAGTCTTTGGCCCGCTCGACTGCCACAACAGCTAGCGCGGTCTGAGTGATAAGTGCAACCAATTCTGGGGAAATGGAAGCTGGGTTCACAACCTGCCCCATATTTGACTGACTTAATTGAAACTGCAGGGACAGGGTTATCAGATGGCAGAGGCACCAGGTCAATGACAGGATCAGCCATTGAATTGGCGTCATCAAATAACTACTGCATACTGTTATTCATCCGACGAGCAGTCATCTTGAACAGTGAAAAATTGACCAAGATGCAGTGGAAGGCACAAAAGTGACTTTAAGCAAGAGAAAAGCTTTTACCGAAGCAGTAAACGAACGGCAACATGAGCAAAATGGCTTGACGTCAACAGGAAGGCAGACCAAACATCTTAGCCAATGTAGCAACTGTATAATTATTTTAATCTGGGCAAGTGATTATCAGTTTTGTTTAAATTTTACCTGAAAACCAGTTGTCAAATGAATACCTCTGCCAAACTATACAGTCCTGTATTAATTATTAAAAAATGAGATTGGAAGAAAATGGTTAAATCCTGTATCAATGGACTCAAACAACAACATGCAGCTACGCCATTTCCACAAGCAAATGTCCAGCCATCATCCTTTGGTGTTTCTGTCAAACTGATTAGCATCTATTGTACAGTACATACTATGTGTACTCCCGGTAATGGGCTTATAAAGGTTGTTAATCAATAATATATATCATTTCACTTGCATAAAACAATCAGTTTGTATTGCACAAATAAATTAATTTAAATTTAAAATTAGCTGTCAACTTTTTACCCCCTCCCCGCTCCAAAAAAGAGATTTATGAATGAATGACATAACTACCAGTGCTGAGAAACCAAGTTTGTTAAAATAACAGTCCAAGATTTTCAATTGCCTGTACATTGTTTCACACAAAATGCTAACAGTGTTTTTGGGTATTTTCAGGCCATCTCTGTACCGTGGCCTCCTTCCAGTACTGTGCAGCCTTTATTGTTCAAATTTCCTTTATTTCTACACCTTTAATGGCCTCAAGACTGTTTTTGTAGGAAAGGGTAAAACCTCCTCTTCTCTGCAGGACTTGATATTTGGATATTTAGCAGGTAAGAACAAATTAATCTAGTCCTTAGAAAAAAGCATTGTTGTACATGTATTTTTATTGTGATCTCGCTATCCAACTCGAAACTCGAAACTCCATCATTCCATTATAACCTTAATCTTTGAGGTTTTTGTATCATTTGCTCTCTTGTGAATGAATGTTACGTAACTTTGTAATAAACAAGTAAATTAAGATTTGTACATTAGCCTTTCTTAGAAATATTTGTGACACAAGGGACATTCATTGAGGGAGAGTGGCATTCTCGCAGTATGAAATGTTTGCGTGTTTGCTGTTTTTTCTCCAAACAGATATAAGTGACCATTTGATAGAGCAGGAGATTTTCTTGTCAGCATCAAATCTTTACTTCTCCCAAACAGCTACTAAACAGTGGTTTGAAAGCATCCTTTACACCTACTATTGATGTCCTTGAGTAATAGATGCTGGGTCAGTGTAGAGTGATATTGAGCTGAACAATTAGAAAATGTATGTACCAGGGTAGTGTATACTGTAACCAGTCAGCTTATGATTGAACTCTCTTTCAGCCAAGAAGATGGCCTTTATCAGCTGGTGAAATTCACCATTTGCAATGCTGGTGTTGATGATTGTATTTTTAAAAATATACATCTCAAATTAACCAGTCCTCACTGGTTTACTGACAGAAGATTTATTTTTTAGGCATTGTTAATGTTCTTATGACAACACCACTGTGGGTTGTGAATACTCGATTAAAGTTACAAGGAGCCACATTTAGAACTAAAGGGCTAGAAAATAACAAAACAAAGAAATACAAAGGAATTGTTGGTGAGTGTATCTTAATTTGTCGATAAGAACAGGACAGCAAAAGCTTAAACCAAACTTGCGGAGAAGACAAGTTGTTGCGGAGAAGACACGTTTCCGTACAGATATGTATTATGGTTTATACAACACTTTTCTTGCCTCAGTAAGTTGATACAAGACTTGTCCAGACCTGCATAAATCAGCAGGCAAAATAGTCTTTCTGTTGGTAGGCCTGTGCACTGGTGAGCCTGCACAAGGGGGTTAAACTTTCAGTCTTAGAAAACCATTGAAGAAGCATATCATGTTATTTCTTCTAGCCTATTCTGTTGTTCTGCATTAAGATTCACCAAAGTAATTAAACCAAATTCAAATGTCCTCTCCAGGACGTCTTCTCCGCAACAGCGCCACTCAGGATAATTCTTAAAAAATTATTTGACAAAGAAAAGGTTCTGTTTTCCTATTTATTCCATAACCTAGGTACACTAAGCCACAAAACAATAATAATAATAATTTAATAATAGTAGTTCACAGGATAACTAAGAATCCAAACTTATTAGACAATTCAGAGGAATTTCAAAGACAACATTAAGTACCACAAACAAGTAATTTTCTGAAGTCTTCTCTGCAACAGCATTGTCTACGCTGCTGTCCATCTCAGATTTATATTTGACAGAATTGAAACAATGTTGAGCATCAGACATATTGTCATCTTCATTATGTTATAACAATTTGCTAGTGTTAATCAATGGTTGTTTACCATTAATTTTACACGGGCAAACTGGTCGGTTTACGGTTTGGGCAAATGGTAACAATAGTAAAAATTTCCGTATTGGGAAATTCCGTTCGGGACCGGCGCTTACCATTTGCAGAAATCCCTACCAATTACAAAAATTGGGACAACGGCAGCGGCCAACGAGAACGTCACAAAACAAAGGCTACGTTTACACGGGACCGGTCCGGAACCGTTCCGAACCGAACCGGACCGGATCGGCTTCTGTTTACATGGAATTGTTTGGAACCGGTCCAGGGGCCCGTTTCTTGAAAGTCCCGGTAACTTTTCGGGCCCGGAAAGCTATTTTATGTGCGCGATGTTTGCATTAAAGACTCAAATTTTGTTAGTTTTGAAAGCTGAGCAATAAAATTCTAAGTTGATAAAAGAAGTCAGGCTAATATGTGGGCTAAAAACTACGCCCACGTTTTATAGATTCTGATTTTAAAATATAGCTTCGGGCCCGAAAAGTTACCGGGACTTTCGAGAAACGGGCCCCAGGTGTTTACACGGAACCTTTCTGGAACCGGTCCGGATCGGATCCGATACTGGACCTGCAAAACAGCAGGTCCAGTTTTGGATCCGTTCCGGACCGGTTCCAGAACGGTCCCGTGTAAACAGAAGGCCTATCCGGTCCAAAAGCTTTTAATTAATTAACAAAACAAGGACTCTGCACGTGCGTTATTTTTGGTATATTTCTTTGCCGTTCTGTGCACAAATACAACGTGAAATGACCAATTCAAAGTTTTGTGTAGAACGCGAACACACGGCGGTAAATTTTTGTTTTTATAACAATAGTAACAATATAATAATAACTTTTTTTTCGTGTCAAATGGTCTAGCAGCCTGTAAAGAAAGGACACATAACTATTTTCTGAATAATTTTCGAAATAATTTCTTCTTGAACTGGAAGGGGTCCTTACAAATTCAGCTCCTGGATCATTCGACTACATTAGACAGGTTAAACGAGTCGGAATAATCGCTAAGAAGTTTCAAAGAGTATGAAATCAATAATTTAAAAGTGATGTTTTCCTTCCCGACGCCGTTGTGTTGGGAAAGAAAAGGCCACGAGAGCCTGAAACTGGTATCAAAGATGAGGTTTGAACAAATGGAACACGAATTTCCGTTTGGAACATTCCGTCTGGAAAAACAGGACTACCTTTTCAGACGTTCCGTTGCTTCCGGAAATTTTCCACTGCAACGACACGAAAAGTCGTGTACCATTTACTTTCCACCCGGAATTTCCGGGAAGTTTTTGTAAATGGTAAACAACCAATGACTTGCTCGCTTGCACAAGCAAGCAAGCAAACTAGCTAGTAAGACAGGGAATACAGTACTACTACTACTACGTGTCATAACTTCCTTGGAACTTAACATAAGAACAACAATAAACTGAGTCCTGGGAAAATAATATTGAAGTTTCCAGGTGTTACAAAAGTTAATTGTCCAAGTTAATTGTCCAAAAGTTAATTGTCCCAACTTTAATTGTTCAAACTTTAAAGTCCATCTGGGGTTGTTTTTGTGACGTTCAAATTGTGCCGGGAGTTCTGTTCCGACGATTTTGCGGAAACTTGAAGAGTCAAGACGAGATGTTATTATAAGCTGGTTCTAGAAGTTAAAACCAAATCGTAGCGCTCAATTTTGTTAGAATTACAAGTTTATCAAAAACGTAGTGTTCAATAAAAGCAAAATCACGAAAAACATAACGAACACTACTGCATCTACATATTGGCATACGTATTATTTCTGGGTAAATTGCGTGTAAAATGCGAAAGTTTCAAGGCAATCGAGTGTGAAATGACGATGTTATTAGATTTTTAGAAAGGCATAGAGCGCGTCATTTATTTCGATCAAGTCACCTTAACTTGGGCAATAGCAAGTTGTCAGGTTTGACCTAATTTTACATACTGGTGCACTTCATGAAGGAAAATAGGAACAATTAAAAACACTTTTTTATCAACTTCAACTGTGTTTTGTGAATGGCCATTCTTGCTTTTGGCAACATGGTTTTTCAGGGTCATATACACTGTGTAGGTGAACAAAGTGACTGGTGGACAGGTAGTTTGAATGTTACTGTCCAGTTTACCTTAGTTTTCAGCAACATGATCAATTATTTTTCTTGACTTCTTCATAGATGGGTTACTACAAATTAGCTGTGAAGAAGGTGTGGGATCCCTGTGGAGTGGCACAGGCCCATCTCTAGTTCTTGCTGGCAATCCTGCTATTCAGTTTATGATTTATGAAGCAATAAAGAAATTTTTGATGGATGATGCTAAAAAGGTAGGTAACATTCTTTGTCACCAAACACGAGCATTTTAATTATTCTTCTCGAGTATGTTACCTTGTTTGCTGAAAAAATGAAATTTCGGTGATGAATTTTGTCCGTGTGTCACCCTAGCTGAGCTGCCTTTCATGCTGCTATGATTTCAGTACTATTTAGTCCTCCAGAAAAAAAAAATACATGTAAAAAGTTTTATCCCTTAGCAGTGGTTAGCAATCTGGGCCCGGTTGTTCAAAGCAGGTTTAAGCCAACCCAGGATTAGTGTCAATTTTTAATTAACTTTTAAGGTGGCTCGCGGCTGTTTATTAGCGCAGGGGCTCCATTTCATAAATCGAATTTTCGGCAAGTAAGCTTTAACCGATTTCAGTGATTTTTGGTATTCTAAACAAAGAATGATCGAATTTTACAAAACGTTTAGTTTTGTGGCAAACAAGTTTAACGATTAAGAGATACAAGCGCTATTTGAAGACCAGCCTTTTCAGGAAAACACGAATACTTCCATTAAACAACGATAGATTTTTCTCTAATTAAGCTCAATACGTTCTAAGACATCAAGGTTTGCTGTGAGCAAGTTTCTACAAAATTGGCTGGGTAGAAATTTCTGCACAGTTGGTAATTAAATTTTGGCTTCAAAACATTATGTTTGTGTAATTGCCTCAGCTGTTGCAAGAACAATGACGTAATACTGGGATAGTAAACATTTTTGACAGCTTGATACCACCTAAAACACTACTGAAAAACTGGAAAAGAGCGGAAACTCCCAGTAAAATCTACAAACAAAAGAAGAAGAGCATTTTAATAGTGCGTAACTTGTGAATCTGAAGATATTCAAGTTTATTCAACTTGAAAGAACTACCGATTTGTTTTCCCTCATTTCTAAGTAAATAGCCGCGAGCCATCTTAATCCATAACGACCTAGATTCCAGTAAATTATTTTCACTTAACAATGATTTGACTTTGGCTGCTTTCAAATTGTCATGTAAATTAACACTAAAAATGCTTTAAAACAAAAGAATCAGAAACCTTGGATAACTTACATTTAACCCAGGGTTAGCACTAATTGACTTTCAAACAACCGGCCCTGGCTAAGAGAAGGTCAATGTTGTTGAAAATGGGTAAACTTCGGTTCTTACTGACTACCATTCAATAAGCGTTATCTTTACTTACATGCATTGTTGTATTTCCTGTCTTTAATTGCAGGCTCTACGAGGAAGACAATATTTTGCAGTGGGTGCAATTGCTAAAGCAGTTTCTACAGTTGTAACATATCCTCTGCAGGTGGCACAGTGCAAACAGCGGGTTAGTCTTAACTGTTCAGATCAATCCAGTAGGGAAAGCTTTTTGGAATCCTTCCAGTGCGTTAGCTGATCACAGTTATATATGTACACAAACTTCAGAACACTGAATAGTATCTACACTCATCATAAAATATCCACTGTTTTTTGGGAGCTCTATTTGTAGACCAGCACCACATAGAAATTTGTAGTGTAATTACTGTGGAATTTTTTCCTTAGTCTGGATACAAAACAGTAGATGGCAAGGCAGACATTTTCTCTCTCATGGCAAGACTTGTCAGGTATGTATGGAAGCTTTTACTTTGTTAAGCCCTGGACTATGACGCAGATTTTGCTGGCGTTTTGTCAAAACTGTGCTAAAATTATGATTAAGTAGCTTTGCTCACACACAAAATGCTTCTAGAACACTAAGCTGAGGATCATAGATAAATATTCATAAGGAGAGCTAACTAAAAATGATGTTTTTAATGATGACACAAGCACAGAACTTGAAAAGTTGGCCCATCTCCATCCTGGTCATCACTACACTAGTATAGTAGTGTCTTGGAGCAAAAATGGATCATTATTTTTTTAGGTTTTCTTTTAATAAAATGTGTCTGGTGACTTTTCAAAATATCTATATTCTATATAATGCGCAATGAGAGAACTGTTGTCCACCCATCACGGAAAAATGGCTAAGTTGCGAAAAGCCAAAACCACATCATTTCTTTACTTCCCTAGCAAGGATGTGCCCAATTTGATTTGAATCGAAAAGATCCACTTTGGAGAATTTCCAGAAAGGTCGCACGAACACCGCGCCATGTCTGTTGATGCGTGACTAACCTCAACCGCTTATGCAAATTGGTGTCGGTTTTCAAAACATCGCTTCCTCTATAGCTGAACAATGAATTAACACAGATAGAATAGTCGACAAAAACCTTTTGCAGCCAAAAATTTTATTCAATAGCAAATACATTTGCCTTAAGAACCAAAAAAATCTCGAATTCCTTGCTTGCGTGAAAACAGGGGTGACATTTTTGTTGCGTGGTGAATTATTCACGGGTACCAACTCGTTACTTAACTAAAAATAGCTGAAATGGTCCCTGAGTAACAAAGACATAAATTTCACTAATAACAAAATATGTTGTGTATTTTCTTGGTTGCGGGAATGCACCTTGGATAAATACAGCAAAATTGTGGGAATGGTTTTTACGATAAGAAGCTTTTATAGATATGTTTAAGTTTGGAAGTTCATTGCATTGAAACTTAGATTCGACCTTTCACTTTCCAAAATTTTATTTTATGTTTTGTCCTAATAAGAGAGTAAGAGAGTAAGTCATGGTTATAGTCGGTAAAAGAAAGGTATATTGATTGTAGCTGAGTAATACTTACATCAGTAGTTACTGCAGTGTACTATTTAAACGATAGAGTTCTTCTGTCGAAGGCACTATCGTGTGATAGGTTGCCCTAGGAAATTTGATGTTCACAACAAATATTAGCCCGAGAACGTAGTTCAAGGGCTTATATGAAGTTTGAACATCAAATTTCCGAGGGAACCTATCACACATAGGGCCTGAGACATAAGGAGTCTATTGTTTTTATTGTACAACGCTAAATTTTGAGCCCAAAAATGTTGACAATTGCAATGCGACTATTATGTCACAAAAATGGAGCGGGAAAGCCCCCAAGGTGATTGACGTGTACACGGAAGACATTACATGTTCTTCATTTCTAATAATTTACGCTGGAAATGGTTAAAGAGCTAGCAGCACTATGTACTGATAGGTGCCCGCTGAGGAGAGACACTATCACGTCACTTGATCGATTTCGACCAAATGGAGCACGCCAAAATTTAGCGTGGTACTATAACACTTATTAGTTACGTGTAATAACCAGGTCTCAACAGACAACTAGTTAAAGTTAGTTTCTATTTTAGAGGTAGTTGTAATTGCTCTTGATGTTCGCTAGTATAGTATATTCTATAAATTAATAAGCTTCCGCCAGTCTGAAGGAGGAGTCAACGGTTCACGATCTGGTAGGAAAAAATTAGTCTAGCCCGACCAGTTAGACCACAAGATCGTCCACCCCCCCCCCCCCCCGCAAAATTGGGCATTCTCTGGGTTGCCTTTTGTGTGATCTTTGCTGGTCGCAAATAGACTATTCCAAAAAAGTTGACATTGTGATCTTAGTGACATCGCCCCACAAGTTCAGTCAATACCAGGCGAGCAAACATTCCCTATAAAATAATCACATAAATGTTTGTGAAACAAGTCAACTAAGGTTACAAAATTATAACAGATTCCAAATGCATCATCTGAAGTTACAAATCATTTCCCCCCTTGAATAAGCCCTCTTCCCTTTTGAGTCTCAAACATAAAAACTGTCTCCTCCCAAGTATCTATCCCCACCCGCCTCCCACAAACACATATATTAATATCTCAAAATTGTGCATTCAGATTTGGACTGGAACTTTGACCAGCTTTATCATTGATTTTCTGGGTTTTTTTTTTTTTTTGCTAGTCAAGAATTCGTTTACCTTGTGACTGAATGCTTAAGGGGGCAGTCTGAGCAGATGCCATGTTTTTCCAAAGTTTTAACACTTTTCCTTAATTATCTCCTTGAGATTTCATTCAATCCACAAATGCTTCAATAAGTTTGTAGTGCGACCTCCCGTAAATCTGTGAGAATTTTTTTCACGATTTTTAACGTGGAAGTAAAGAAAAAAAGGTGGGGTATGATGAATGTTAAGAAAATGGAAAATTATTAAGAGTTAAAGGTGAGTTACAATTAAAATTTAAAGTTCATAATTAATAGATGGACACCAAAACAATCTGCAAACAACAGCAAGTGCTCGTGCGTGGGCGTGTGTACAAAACTTTTATCCCTCTTCTTTTCTTTCTTAAATCTTATCCTATTTCCTAAAAATCTGACCAGACGTCCCCCTTAAGCTTCATAATTTCTGTAGTCACCTAAAAATCTGATCAGTCTTCCCCCTTAAGCTTCATAATTTCTGTAGTCATCTAACAGTTCGGTAAAAAAAGTGTTTGTCTTGTAATGCACGAAAAGTTGTTTTGACGGTAACTTTCAATCAGTGGTGTCCTTCATTTATGATTAGCAGAGAACTTCGAGAGAACTTCGACTTTGAAAAGTATGATAAGCCTCTTCCCTCTATGAATCTCCCCTTCCCTTTTAATAATCACCCTCCCTCGATTAACCCCCTTTTAGTGAGATCCTTCCTCTTTATGAGATCTAAAATCAATAAGCCACCAGGTGGCTTAATAGAGGAATACAGTAATAAACGTGATTGTGTTCGTGAAAGAATTGCGGTTGTTACTGTTTAATCAGCTGAATCTTATGAAACTTTTGCCCATTTCAAATCACTGTATAGTTGCTGTCCATATTTGCGGAAATGTTTGAGGGTGTCAACCAAAACTGATGCAAATAGAGATGCACTTGATAAAAAGCAACACAGGTTTGTTTCACTATGTGGACTCGTTCGTAAGAAAGTTGTCCACCTTGCAGGACAATAGGGTATGTGTAGTGAATGCCATACAGTACAGGTTTTATACACTCTTCGAATCGGCTAAACGAATAGCACTTTCCCAGTTCTTGAGGGAAGTGTGGATAGATAGCCTTGGATTCATTCAGGTAATGTTGTGTTTTGTTTTTGCTCCTCAGGGAACAAGGCTTGACGGGACTTTATAAAGGACTGGAGGCCAAGCTTCTTCAAACTGTGTTTACAGCAGCACTCATGTTCGTCGCCTATGAGAAAATAGCTGCCTTCATTTTTAGGCTACTTCGGAAAAGCGCAAGATAGTCACCATAACGATATTTTGAATCAATTCAATAGTAAATCAGTTCTCATGCAGGAACCATAAATTAATTGTGGAAGCACTTGGCAATGAAATCCCGGATCAAAATCGAGGAATCTCGTCAAGGTATCGTCAAGTTATTCGGAAACCTGCAGAGTTTAAATCTCTGTTTCTCGTAAGGATTGTAGGGACAAAGTTCAGGTCTTGACATTCGTCCAAACCAGAAATTACATCAAGAAAGGACTTTGGCGAGTGACAAGGATACTCCAGGAGCGATATTTAATGACCCAATGGCTTCTTAGGAATTTTTGTTTTAGTTATAACGTGTAGATTATCATAACATATACCTAAATGGCGCTCTGAACACTTAGTCAGCCGTATGGATTGTGGTGGTAGTCGCTACTGACTTGGTGTCACAAGGCCATGAATATTAGAAACCAACTGGTGTTTTTATTTCTTTTGTTTTAAAGCACTTTTGCCCTGCTGTATTTGGCCAAAATATTTAATAAGCAACTGCGGTAGGAAACTTAAATAATCTGTGCCAATCTTGGATGATAATTGCGCTTGTGAGAGGTGAAGTTACTCTGGCTTATGATTATTGCGCCGTTTGGGAAAAATGTTTTTGTGAGGTGGCTAATTTACTCAAAAAATAGTTTTGGAAGTTTATAATGTAACGATAGCCGATAGGCCTAGGATTGAATTCAGCGGCTGCAGAGGAGTCATATTTGACCGTAATGGTCTGGTCATTCTTTATTGGGGGGAGGGCCACTAGGTTTGGGGAAGGGTCTCGATTTTTCGAACGCTGCTTTAGGGAGGGCCAATATGTTTGGGTTGCATGTTGAGAGGGTCGTAATTGAAGTCTTCTTTTTCGCAAAAGAAACCTCGAGTGATATATCACGGTGCATTATAAGCCCGCTCTGCATTGTGGCTTTTTTCATTTCCATACTTGCGTAGTTGACAGTAAAGGCGCTTTTACTAAAAAAAATTAACGATTTAAAAAAAACCATCCGTAGCAACGGATGACAGAAAATAGTTTCAGTGAAGTAATATAGTCTTTGGTAACAAAACCAGACCGTTATCTGTGGGTGTTCATTGATGTGAGGACATATTTTTGATTTTTAAAGTGAACTAAAATAGCGTGACTATGCCCCTTTAAGTCATAGTTACTGTGAATCTTAACTATAATACCACCGCAAGTACGACAAGCGAATGACGTTATTTGCTGCGGCAACAACCGATATCAGGAAAGTTTATTCTTCAGTCTACGTTTTTTCTTTTCTCTCAATTTTCTAATTACAGTCGAACCTCCTTGTGCGACCACCTCCCGTAAGCGACCACTTTTCCAAAATACCAAAACTTTTTCCAGTCAATTCATTATAGCTGGAACCTCTGGTAAGCGACCACCTCCCATAAACGACCACTTTTAGGCCTGACGGTTTGAAAATTTCTATTCTTTTTAACGTCCGGTAAGCGACCACTTGACATATTATCTGATCTCAAAACAAGCAAATTGGATTTTACGACACCTTACAACTCTGAAAAAGATATTCACGCTTGATTTATAATGTATTGTAATTTTTCTGACATTAAAGCACAGCGTAAGTGACATCCGCGGTCTTTTATAAAGTCGAGTGACTTGAACTGTGGCGTTGTGGTGAAGTGATTTAAATAATTAAGTCATCAATAAAGAGTTTTTAAAATATTCATAGCCAGCGAAACAGTCCTTCTTTGTGTAATTGTTATTATTTGCATTTGTCGCCATTAGTAGTTACGATAAACAAGTTGTAGCTATCACCAAACCTACTCCATACGCTGTATTAGGTGTTTAAAAGGCAAACTGTTGTTTGTTCAGCAATCATTCTGGAAATTGTTTGGCTGTATAATGTTGGAAGGTTTGAAATACCATTTTAACCACTAAACGGGTATTATACAGGAATGTGGGTTTTTGTATATACGTTAATTCCCTTAAGCTACCACTTCCCCCTTTTTTACTAGCGGAGTGTTAAATTACGTGTGCGACGCAGGCTAGATCAGGCTAGCTACCACGGGCTAATGAGCCTGACTCTTCCCCAGTCGTCTTCAGGGGACGAGTCAGCTAATGAGCAGAATAAGACCCCCTGTAGTCTGACCTCTCGTCCACCTCGGTTTGACATTTTGGGTGGTCACTTATGGGAGGTTTCATTGTATGTTTATCAAACCAAACGTTTCTGTGAAGTTTGTAATGGAAGAACCTTTCTACTTTACGAAGCATATATTTGTCATCTGTGTATTTAAACCTTGTCGCAAACGTAAACTGACTAAGAAAAGAGGTGACTTCAAATTTTTAACTACCTGTACGGCATGCTTGTCGCCGACATTTCCGAGTATTGTTGATGTGAACGTAAACAAACTAAACGATGCGAGCCGAAAGCCGCTTACGGTAATGACTATGGGCGTGTTGCAAGTGTTGCGGAAAGCTTTGCTCTCTGGCGACAATCGTTTCACCCCACCACTCTAAAAGTCTCGTTTGCATGGTACACTGCCGACGTTGAAACACGCGGTACACTCCAGGGTGGGTACTCCCCGAAAATGTGAATGGGGTTGTGCGGTGCACTTCTTGAAACCTTTACCCCAGCTTACCGTGTGGCACTAAATTTTTGCGGGGTTTTTTGGCGATCCGCAAAAGTAAGTTCCTACACGATAAAATTACCGCAATTTTTTCCGCAAAAATTTACTCCACTATACAAAAATACTGGTTTGAAGAAGAAAATGCCATAGATAACTCGGTAGATAATACATCAAGTGGTACCCTAGTTATTGTCGATCCATGGTAGTGTAATAGGGTGACGTTGATTAATCTGTCTTGCATGCTCATGTTGTTTTATCTGCATCGTGATTGGATGCATATGCACTCAAATAAAAAACGAAAATGTCCTCAGTTCCATTTGAATGCGACTTCCAGAAAATCGCATAGATTAATACCCAGCAAGAAACCAGTCTCTTCCGATCACAAAAATTAGTTCCCTCAAAACACAAATAATCGCTAATCCGCAAAATTAAACTCCCGCAAAAATTTAGTGCCACACGGTAGTCCCAAGCCGTGTTCTCGGCACCGTGAGCCGTGACGTCACCGGAGGAGACTCGCAGAAACTTCGTGCGGACGACGGGGCGAGAGAGAACGACTAGGGCAAGGCTGTCATTACCCTATTTCAGAACAAAATATGCGATTTGTGATTTTCCCTACTCTGTTTCAGACCTGACTCAAACTTCGATACCCTATTTCAGCCGCCCTATATCGCCCTTTAGTATAAATCTACTAGCGTTCTATCACTAATGCTGTTCTCTGATTGGCTACGCTACTCACTATCTATTCTGTTGTAGATAGTGAGTAGAGTGTTTTCCGCGCGCGGTGTGACCTATTTATATCATTTTTCAATAAAAACATGTAGTGTCTGCTGTTACGTTTTGAACGTCTAGTAAATTTATACTAAAACAATTGCCCTTTTCACGGTTACCTTTGCTTATTTGCAGTACAATGTTTTTGAACGTGGATAAGAGGTAATTTCGGGCAATTTTGCAGTTTCTGCCCGAAATTGCCTCACATTCACGTTCAAATGCATTGTAATGCAAATGAGAAAAGTTAACTGTGAAAAGGGCTATTAGATTATTCGCTCTCGATTTCCATGCGTGATAGTTGATCCGCCCATCGGCCTCATCAACTATCACCCGATAGAAATCTCGAGCTCATAATCTAATTGTTAAATATAAAATGTCCAGACCAAGGTTTGGTTATGTTTCCATGCTTAAGTAGAATGCAAACCAGGCGGGTGGGAAGCCGTTGGGTGGGAAGCACGTAAACCAGTACACTGATACATGATCGCAGCTCCCTAGGATCTGCTTCGGTTTGGGTGAACGTTTGGGAAGGGCTTCAAATTCCCGATACTAATCAAAACGCACTTCTGAAGAGATTTTTTTTTGTTAATCACTTTATTGTAACAGGCATTTGCACGAGTTCACATGACAAAAAAAAAACAATGCAATAGATAGTAGGTGGAGAGGCCCGCAATGCGTGCAGAACCGACGAAGTGTTGGTTCGTCTCGAAAAGAAAGCAAGCGAGGCATGCGTGACTGCGCGTTCGATGACATTCAAACGTCTGTAACAGCAAGTTGCAGCAAAAGTGCGTAACTGTACGTCCCATGAAAAGAACAAGTAGTCCTGAGGGCTGCATAACCGTGCCATCTGGCTCCCGTGCTGGTGTGGCAGTTGTGAACAAAGTCTTCTCTTGGACTTATAGAATTACAGAAACCAACGCCGAAATTTGACCAACTGAAAAGGCGACCAATGCCCTGGAAAGGAGGTCAACTGAATTATACTCACTCTGCTCACCAACCGTAGCTCCGCAGACTACGCTCATAACCTCATTCTTCGCTCAAGATCATTTTTCGTTGTCTTTGGGTCGGTCTTCCTCAAAACCATGAACAAAAAATCCGTCACAACTCTCAAACCAGACGCATTTTAATAAATGGGCGATAAATTTCCCAATAAAGTAACCACATCCTTACGATTGATCAGTATGGGGACCGTAACAGCCCAAAAGAGTTTAACTCCTCCCCATGCCTAAGAACCACACTTTGTGCACAGTTCCCTTTTAAGTCAACTCGTGAATGCAAATACAAAATAAATCATTGCTATGCTCCATCGTACAGGTTACAAAAAAGCGCATTTTAGGCATTCACCAGTCGTTTTCACCCACTCCACCCTCGATAAATATTTTTACTTGGCTCAACGTGCTAACCGGCGTTACGAAAATTGTGACAGTAAAATCTGCTGTCTTATCGCTTTGAATATTGAATTTTGTTGAATTAAACTAAAAATTTAAATGTCGATATAAAATTGTCCACAACTGAACATGCTTTTACCGAGAGTTGTGAACGATGTATTTATATACTGTTGTGAATATGGCACTATAAAAAACATGATTATCGATAAAGACAAACACATCCTCAGAATCTGGAGAAATTAGTAAAAAGCGAAGTCGTCGCTTTATCTCAAACACGTTAAAGCATGACTTGTGACGTAATCGTTAAATCCGGTTCGTCTTCCGGAGTCAGCAAGTTGTGTCGAGCAAATCGGTTCAAAATCAAAAGTAAAGCAGAAAAATTAAAAAGACTAACTGGTATATCCTTCTGTGCCGCTTATAGTATACTATCCAAGAAGATCCAGCCTCTTGTGGTTTATTCATTTCCCACCAGCTTGATAACCACAACAACATACGCCAGAATTTTCCTTTCATAACATTTACTGAGAACGATTCTTTCTTTACGATGTCTTAGCAACACTTTGGTCCCACCAGCATCAACAGTGCCACTGGACTTCACCTCCTGTTAGTATCAGCCCTCCTTCCTTTCTTTCACTAGAATTTCACAGGTATTTCAATATTTCCTTTCGTGACAGGCAAGGGTCCCTCACACCCCTCGGCGGACGTGTGCGTCTATACCTACGATACTTTTTATCGTGCGTGCGTGTGTGTACTTATCGATGTCTGTGTACAACTTCTCCTCTATATGTTTAGAGGGAAGCACAAAATTATACCACAACACAGTCGAAGCAAAGCTTCCACCAAACCTCTTGACAAAAAAAAATTCAAAATGGCGACTCGGTTCGCTCTAGTTCTCACGTCATCCCATCCCATCGGCCATAGCGAAATACACACCTTATGAGCTTTACACGACGTATTTTGACCGACCACTCCAATCCACGGTCTTCACGACTGCACCTTCGTCGGTTAAAAAAAGAGAGAGAGAGGAACCCGGCTAAAAAAAGTTCTTGAGCAAAATTTGTTTTGGATTTATGAATGAGGGAGAATAAAGTAGTATAAGAAGCCACTACTTATAGTGCATGGCCATTGGAGAATTTTGCACAATCTCTGCTGCACTTCTTAAGAGATGGCATAACAAAAAAGTAGATTCTTCTAAAAAACCTAGACTGCGAGTAGTCTCTAATTTTGGCGATGGCGATCGTGGGGCGGGCGAAAATACGCACGCGCGTGTGTGTGTATTCGCCCGCCCCACAATCGCCATCGCCAAAATTAGAGACTACTCGCAGTCTACAAAAACCATACCCAATTCCAGACCAGAACGCAAAAACTTTCCCTATTTCAGACCAAAATTGTCTAAAAATCTATTCCATATTTCAGACCAAAAAGTCTCGAAAACCATACCATTTGGCGCCACACATACCTATCCAGCTTATATAAGGGAGTAACTCCAGCCTCGTTCCCAGGGTTTTTCCCTTGTAAACCCGTCTATCCCATTTTACAAGGAAAAGCCACAGGATGGAGGTTGAGTACCGCCTCCCCGACCAGGACAGTACAGAGGAGAGGCAAGACGAGGACGCAAAGACCGCTTTAACGAATACCGCCGACCAGTTGACAAACCTACGCCTTCCTCTTCTCGGTGCAGTTTCAGACCATTTTTTTTCCGACCAAGGCAATAACCTCATTCCAGCATAACTTATTACTCATTTATTCATCTTCGTGACACAATACGCAAAGTTCGGGAAGCGTACCTTATCGATAAGGGTCAAACTCTTGAACTTAAGGGCATTAACAGGCGGGAAGACGTAGGCTTTGTTTGTGTTTATTGTACATATCTTTCTTCATACCATATTTCGTTACCTTTTACAACATTTTTTCTTTAACCTTAATCATTTTAACCTTAATCATTGTTTCTTGGAGTTTACAATTGTAGCAGTTTTCCTGTAGAATAAGTCAGTTTATTCCATAAAGAAGCCAGGCCATTCTTGACGAAATATTGGAGGAATATAAAATATATGACTTACTTGAGGATAAGTTTTCACCAGACGCCCATCAAGATCGCATGACGGATCGTTTTTGCACTGTCAAGATCTGCGCCCTGTGAATTTGGCCACTTTACTGGATGAGTAAAGGACTGGGGACGAGGTTTTAAAATTTATCGATTCATTAAAATTAATCAGTTATCTGATAATGCACCTTAAAAATGGCAATCTTGCCAAGATTGGAAGTCTCAACCGTTGATTGGAAACAGAATATGGCTTCTTACATCGGACGATTTACCGAGTTTGATTTGGGGGACAGGCTAGAGACGTTTGTATGGGATTTGTGCTGTAATTTAATTGTAGTTTACCGACTTTTCATCCACACGTTCTCATTATGATCAAGGCTGGTGACATGCTCTTTCATGGGGTGGACCATTTCTTTGGACTTAATTGATTTCCGCTATATTTTGTATTTGGTCACAAATGAAGCAAAAATAGCAAATACTAGGAAAAAAGGAAATGCAAATAAGAAAGGCAAAGAGGATTCCCAAAATGCCACGAATTTAACAAATTTATTTATTTATTGATTTAAATCAGTAGTTATACAGGAGCATCCAGTTTAGCATAGCTAGTTTAAATGGAGTCCTGATATAACACAACTTTCCTGATGTAACAAGAGAAGTCGTCAACAAGCATACAATTGTGCAACAAAATAACAAAAATCACAAATCTCGCGAAAACGATACAAAATTGAAATGAATGAAATGCCAAAGAGAGAGAGAGAGGAACTCCAACATGTCACGAATTTTTTTAAATTTATAGAATTCCTCATTTCTTTAATTCTTCAGAGACATGACAGATGCCAAGACAAACGACATCAGTTTTAGAATGTTTATGTTTTTATTATGTTTGGCATCTTTTGCTGGGTTTGAAGGTCAATCTGCTCGTGCAAACCGGCATACCTGATCGCCCGAGGCCGAAGCGGGGAAGGAAGGGGGGGGGGGGAGGAGGCTGGGGGGTGGGGTTGGGGGTGGTATACCAATTCAGATACACCTTACGTAAATTACCCTGAATCAGCAAACGTTTCCCTCAAAATAAATAATCATGTTTTCGTGTTAAAATCTGGTATCAGCTCAAACCCCTAGCCGACCCTGATCTACACTGTCTCTAAAAAGGAGGAGTGCGTAAATTACCACAAAGTTCTGAAGATTATGAGCCTCGTTTAATACCTGTGAGTTAAATAACTTTTTTCTTTCACTTCTTTTGTCCACGACTATACGCCCCGATTAACCTGACTAGAACTGTGACAAGTAAGAAAACGTACGTTTAATATACGTATGAATAAAATATTATTTTTTGGTTATTTTTTAAATAAAAATGATGTAAATGATTTCCAAATAAATCCTACAGATTTTCCCCTTGGCAATCTTATGCTTTACAATATTAACAATTAAAAGGCGTGTTGTGGATGTATAAAGTATTTCTCAGGGGACCCTCATGTTATCCACAGGTACTTATGGTCGGGTTTGGTCCAGGGTAACTCCTATTTTATTAATTAATTAATTAATTAATTAATTTATTTATTTATTTGGAAACAATAAACTTTGCATTTTCTTTCTAACGACCATAATGCTAATGACATGCAACTTATTCCTCTTGAACTAATGAAATCTAACCGTGACAGTGTACGTAAAGCTAGAAAGGCATACCTCATCGATAGAGGTCAAACCTCAGAACCAGCTTAACCACTAGGTTTAAATAGGAGAGATGAAACATGACACTTTTTCCAGTTTTTCATCTTCCGTGTTTGTTTGTATTTTCAGTTGTATCTTTTTTTTTGGGGGGGGGGTATTTGTTTGGTATTTTCCACTTTCTTAATTCTAATTTAAATGTATTTAGAGTTTAACGCGGTACGTTATCCCTATCACTTAAGCTTATGTTATTATAGTATCACGTATCCTACTTATGTTATATATTTTTCAAATTTTAAATCGCAACGTTTTTAGTTTTTTCGCCAGTTTTTTACCTTTGTAATATTAGCTTCTTTAAATATAAATTTCAAATCGTAACGTTTTTATTTTTTACGCCAGTTTTCTAACGTTGTAATACAAGCTGCTTTAGTTGTTATTTTAGTATCATATTTTATACCCTTAGTTTAAATTGTAACGTTTTTGCCCTTAGAGTCATTCTCTGTAAGACCCTGAAGAAGAAAGGCTGTGCCTTTTGAAATATTGGTAAATATACAGTTTCCCTACCGTTGAATCAGCATTGCTTTTTTATCGTACTTGGTTATTTATTTATTTACTTATTTATTTATTTGTTGTACAGAAAATCGAGTTGCTCGTGCCGTGAGGTCGTTATTTTCGGGTCTTGTTAAAAACTGTCAAATTTTATCGCTAGTCATAGTTTGGCGGTGGCTCATTTTTTTTTTTTTTGTGGGGGGGGGGGCGGGGGGGGTCGTTAATTGGGGAGAACGAAACTGAATGCAAGGCTGTCACTACGGCAAAGGGCTGGTTTATTTAATGTCAAATATTTCGGCTAACAAAAATTAGCCTTCCTCAGGGCCAGAGCTATACTGAAGGAAAATACTATAACGGCTCCAAAAATTTGAATTTTAAAAAAACACAAATGGTAAATGATTAACTAGTTTAGAAAAAAAACAACAACAAAAATAATAATAATGAAAAAATTCTAGGTAACATGGTACATATATATATATATATATATATATATATATATATATATATATATATATAGTATATATATATATAAGGTATAATGTATATAAGACGGACAATGTTTAGATTTGAGTGATCAATGTTCATTCTGTCGGCTTATTCCGTCTGGTGATATGGTTTGACCTCTTTGTATGAGGTAAACCCCTGGTGCTTTCCGGCGGGATGCGCTGGGTTAGGTTGTAGTTCAAGTGGGATAAGACCCATATCTGTGATAGAGTGGCCAGGTAGATTGAAGTGGGAAGGGACGGCTGCTGCGGCGTTAGCGTGGAGTGGGTTGTCTGTGTTCCGAAAAACGTTCACGAAGCGTGCGTTCAGTTTCACTTATGTATTGTTTCTTACACTTTTTACATTCAATCATGTATGTTAAGTTAGTTGAATTACAAGCAATATAGTGTCTTATTTGTCTTGTTTCACCATAGTGAAAGGTGTATGACGTCCTTCCATTCTCAATAAATGGGCAGGTGAGGCATCCATGTTTTGAATCGCAGCGGAATGAGCCAGCGCGGAGCTTGGGTGTCTTGTTAGTGCTTGCTAGTTTAGCGCGGACGAGTAGGTCGCGAAGGTTGGGTGAACGGCGGACAGCGACGACAGGAACATCTTTTCTTTTCTTTTGTTCTTTCCTTGATGTGTTTTTCTTTGTTTTGTTTTCTTGATTGGGGATTGGAAGGCAAGTGTTCTTCTTACCCAAGGAGAGTGTGACAAGGAAACACCTGTCAATTATTTAGCCATTTGTTTATAGTTTTTTCGATATTTTTAAACTCGTTTGTTTTGAGTATATTCATTCATCCTTTTATTTCGGATTCTGTTTTAGGAGTACTTTTTCAAAACATCGAAGATGTATTTTAAAAAGAGCAACTTTAATGTAGTGCGAACCATGCAACACAACATGAGTTCTTGTTCATGCTCTTCCGACCGCAAAGGAAGTGCTCTTCATTCAATACTTACGTCAGTAGAGAGGGTCCACTGTCCGTTGGTAAAACCTACCTACCCTCGGCTGGAGAGCTGGAGAGGCGGACAATGGATTTTGTGATAAGCACCTCAACTATTTGAATTGAGGCGTTCTACCGGAAACATCGAGCTTATGTCATGTCATCTGTGACTAATATAACATCACATGTCCATAATCTCTTGAGTATTATATATGCTTGTAAATAAAGTTCAATATGCATTTCTGAAGCAAAACACAATACCAGTGGTACCTTCGTACAACGTTCAACACTTGGCGGACATGAACAAGTGGATTACATCTCGTTGCAGCGTTCGATTCAAGGGACAAGAGTTTGATGTTTACCGTGGTTTTTATGACTTTTTAACATGGATTCTACAAGTTCATTTAGATGCTTTATTCTTACTTGGCTCAGGTTTGCTAACCCTCCAAGTGTCGTGGAGAAAAATATTCCCAGTTTCACAGCAAAGAATCAAGAACGGAGTCATTCATTTACACGACTCTGTCTTACGATCCTTCACCGTAAAAGAATTAAGACACTACGACGGTGTTCAACAGAGAAAGATTTACTTTGCCGTCAACGGCAGAGTGTTTGATGCCACCAGTACAAAGGGTATTCAATTTCTCGACGGACCGTTCAGTTGCCTTGCCGGCCGGGATGCCAGCCGCGCTTTAGCAACGTATTCTTTAAACGAACACCTAAACAACGAGTCTGAAATAGACGATCTATCAGACCTGAATCCACTCCAAATGGACTCGCTCTTTCACTGGGAGATGCAGTATTCAGAGATGTACCCATGTGTAGGGAGGCTTGTACACAGTCATCAGCCACGTGCTCTTCAACAAGTGTGCATTTCTACAATTCGTACCTCTATGGGCAAACTGAACTCAAGACAAAAAGAGAAAGTAGATGAACTACCTCTACCAAAAATCTTAAGAAACAAAATAGTATCTTGTGAATAAGATTCTAAGAATGACGTTCAGTGATGCCAGCTGGCTGGCCTGTCGCGGCAATTAAACATTTATTATCCGAAAAGTATAAAAGTCTAACTTCAGAGCGATAAACACACAGACACACATAAACGTTATCATTCACTAGCAAAGAAATGTGTTGCTTTTATTCAGTTGAAAATCGATAGGCCACCCAGTTGTAATTTTATTCACAAATTATTTTGATTCAGGCTCCGTGAGTCAATACATCGTAATCTTGTTCAAGTGGTCAAAGGAGTTTTGACATTTCCTTTCATTGTTTACATGAAATAATAGTGGCAACAATCCAAGAGTGAGTGACTTTAGACTGAAACAACAGAAAAAAGACTCGAACTAAATGTTCCGAACAATACTACGAGGAATGGTTCAAGCTTTGACATCTGACATGTTATCAGTCCTGAGCCGGTCTCAGTGGCCAGCTGTGCCGGACAAACAATGCCGAAGTATTTTTAGATCTCAAATTTCAATAATAAAGAAAGAACAACTGCGAGCAATTTCGCGAATTTTCTAATAGCATACTTGGAACAAAAGGCCTCATTGGTGAATGAAGCCCAAAATAGTTCCTGCTATTTTAAGGTGAATTTAATAGACGGCAAAGATTATAATTGTGTATGTTTCACACTACATGGTGTCAAATTTTAATACTTTGCTATTAAGATCGATGGGGACACGTTTTCAGGATGTGACGTATATAAAGTACCATACTAGCAGATCCCTTCTCGATTCTCCTAGAAATGTCGCGATTTTACTGACTTTGTAGGAGGAAGCTGGAAGATGACTCGGCTAGTGTGTTGAGTGAGAAGGAAACCAATGTTTACGTTACTGCTGTGGTTGTATAACGCACTTCCGGACTGTTATAAAGGACGGGAAGTGTGGTGTATACAAAGGAAGTTTGTTCTCCAAGGCAAGGCTTTCATTTGTCAAAAGACGTGAAAGCTGACATTTTCAGAAGACTTCTTAAGAATTCAGCCGGGCTAGCCCTGAGTGGCAGCAGAGTATAAAGGAATTTAAAAAAAGTGTTAATTTTCCCCAGACTCTGCTTCTAGTCAGAGATCTGAGATGTAGTCCTTCAGGGTGGGCAGGATTCTTTCACGCGAGCAGAATTTCCTGCCTGCCTACGCAATATTTGTCCACATTTCACGTATGATTGGAGGACTGGCAAACAAACGTTGGACCGTATGACGTAGAATATATATATTTTTAATTTAAAATACTTTAAAAATATTCTACGTCAGACGGTCCACGGGAGCGTTTGTTTGCATACGTGAAATGTGAAATCATACGTGAAATGTGAAAAAAATATTTTTCAATTATTTATCTAAGACACTATGGTGCTGCATCGTGGGAAAGTAAAAACACGAAAACATCGATAGATCAACTGAGGTTATATGAGGTAAATTGACCACCCAAAAGAAATTCAAATTATCCCTTCGTCAGAGCCAATCGAGGAATTGTGGGTTGTATGTGGTTTGTGTATTGAACAATTGAGCTACGGCAACATTTAAAAAACAGGAATAAACTAGTTGAGTATTCATTGGTCCGTGGGGATCAAGAGGGCTGCCGATTTGAAAGACGAATTTTTGCTCCAATCGGTATCGCCCGATGTAGGGAAGTAGGGAAAGGCCATGAAAGACCTTCATGTGTTGGGTGGACTGACTAGGAAGATTGAAGAGTCCAGGAATTGGTTTGGATGCACCTTTGTAATTTCTTTCTAAAGTCTCGTAATGTTCGCGGAAGCGGTCGCCCAGTCTGTTCTCTGTTTTGTCCATGTATCTTTAGTTGCATAACGTGCATGTTATGGCTGTGTTATGCTGTAGATAACATTTGCGGAGTTGCATGTAAAGCCATCTTTGATTATCAAAAAGAAAGCAGCGGAGGCTATGAAAAACACCATCTGTTTTGTTTAATTTTGGAGCTCTTTAAAACGGTGTTTTTGACTGCGAGGTGAGTTTGGGTGGATGAAAATTCGTGAAGCATCGGTACATTTCCTCTGATTTGTTGGAAAATCGGAGTTATCACTACACCAGCGCCGAAGTCGAAGAAATTCAGAATACGGCATGGAGTATTGCCGTGCGATGGATGAGCAATTTCCTCGGTATATTTCACGTTCTTCTCTGCTGGATAAAGTAGCGCTAAAATGGCCAATTTGTGAACAGCCGTAAAGTTCAGGTTCGGTTCCGTCAGTATTGGTTGAAAAATTGACTTCAGTACTGTTAAAAATAGTTCGGCTGGGTGGAATAGTGTTTCCGAGCTAGATTTTAATAGTGCGCTTATGGAAAAATATTTAAGTGCTGGAGGTTCTTCGTCAGTACACAGGGCGCAGAGGAGTCATATTTGACCGTAATGCCGGCTAAATTCATCGCGCAAGTCGATCTTGTTTTGAATTTTCATTCAAAACAATGAACGTGACTGAACAAAACATCATGCTATCTAGTTACGCGTCTGGTCAAATTCTATCCGCAAGCCCCAAGGGCGACATTATCGGAAAGCAAAAGCGAAGCTTTCCGAAACGAGGCACGGAGTCCCCCTGCCGAGAAAGTGGTTTACTGGTGATACGCCCACAGTAACTGCTGTATGCGGTTTTGTCTTGCGGATGGAATTTCACCAGACGCGTAACTAGATAGCATGACGCTTTGTACAGTCACGCTTATTGTTTTGAATCAACAAGATCGATTTGCGCGATGAATTTAGGCAGCATTACAGTCAAATATGACTCCTCTGCGCCCTATGGTCAGTAGGGACGACAGTGTACATGGAATGTCCGGCCATAGTGAAAGCTGTCGCCGGAAAAATCGAAATTGCGACTGATTTTCAGTGCGTGGTTGGTGTCTTAAATGTAGGATGGTAAACTACAAGTAAGTTCAGTAGGACAACTACAAGCGGAAAAAATTGGTTAGCCTGTGTTGCAGTACTTAACATGCCATCCAGTTTCCCTATCGGGCAAATGAAAAAGAAAGGTTATTTGCTGATAGAAATTCAATAACCGGATTGCACATTTAATAGTAAATAATATTCATATTTTCTGCTGAGATTTGAAAGGTCCTATGCCATCTTACCGCAAAACTTTGGTTGGAAGGTCGGAGTCCCGGTAGCCTTTTCCAGGCGTTCCGAGATAGTGGCGCGCGCTCTCCTCAGTCTCGATTTTTTTCTCTGCTCTCAATATTTTTTTCATGGGCCACTATCTGAACGCCTGAAACAGGCTGAGTGTCTCGGCGAGTCAGCTCTCTGTATCCTGTCATTTTGTTTTCTCAGGCAATACGGTTTACTTCACATTAGCTGCGCTTACACTGCGAACCTGGAGAAAGTGGCGTTGTCCCGTGTAACCGATTTTACGTCGGGAAGATTTACGCTGTTAAGGTTTCATGGCAAAGTGACTGAGAACAATGTAAGATGCCCCAAGCAAAACCCTATGCAGATTGAAGGGTTGTCTAGTTTCCCCTAGTTACACTGATCGTTACGACTAGGAGAGAACCAAGAAACCCTCAATACACCCCTTATACAATGCTGGTCGCTTCGCACCTGGTTTATTTTCATGCCTTAACACTTGAGTAATGAGTCATTCCACAAATAACAAAGCAGACACGCACATAACCCACGACCACGACAATTAGAAAACAACCTATCTGCGGTCCTCAATAGACAGCCCGCCGTAATTGTACAAACAGAGGCCAAACAAAACGCGCCTTTGCATGCACTGAAACCTATTTGCGGTCCTCAATTGAACAGCCCACAGGGTCCTTTCTCAAATAGCAGAAAGCAAACGAACACGCCTTTTATGCAATTAAACGTGTTTTGCGGTCCTCAATCGAACATTCCGCCAAAAGTCATTCCACAAATAGAAGGCAAACAAACACGCCCTAACATGCAATTAGACCTAAATTGATTTCATAGCGCATCGCCTATCTTAGCCTCGCTCGTTGACTCGCGTTGGACACTCGCACAGCCAAACAAGCGCACTGATCTAAGAAAGGATATACAAAAAAGGAACGAAAACAATAGTGGGGTGGGTTTGAATAGCCCAAACTTAACATGACTCCGAGACTTTCTTGACAAACTTCTATTCGCACTGCATAAATTATTAGCATTGCATATAGGATCAACAAACTATAAATAAACTGTAATTACTCAAGTGCAACGGTTCCGGGAACATGCTGGTGCCTTTTGCGCCTCAGCGGGCGCAACCAGCCGTGTTGTGGATGAGTTTTACGTTGAGAACACGTGTTGGCGATAAGTCGCCAGTTTGCTTTTTGTAGAATGATTCGCGCGGCACGCGTGAGTGGCTTTTTGTGAAATGACTTGATAGAGGACCGGAGATAGGTTTAATTGCAAGTAAAGGCGTGTTGTTTGCCTTCCGCTATTTGGGGAATGACGCTTTTCCCTGGCTGTTCGATTCAGAGATACAAATAGAAACATTTACTTGAGTTACAATCGGGCCAAACGGGTACCACAGGCGGGCAGCGGTTCAGCGGTACTCATTTGGGAGGAAAGGAACGATCGAAACAAACCGACCGTGGACACTAAGGGGCTCTACATCTAACATGCTATCCACTGGACCACTGCCCCTCAAAAATAACTCTTCAAATACCGTGTAGCACTAAATTTTTGCGGGAGTTTTTAATTTTGAGAATGGGCGATTTTTTTTGTTTTTTGTGGGAACTACTTATTGCGATTTCGTAGTCACTAAAAGAAGGAATGACCTAATATGACCTAAAATGATCTAAAATGATCTAAAATGACCTAAAATGATCTACAATGACCTACACCGAGATCTAAAATGTTCTCAAATGACCTTTAATAATGATCTAAGATGATCTCAATCGGTTAAATGCTCTTAAAAGGCCTTCAACTAGTTACACTAGTTAACTAATAAGCCCTAAAACATTTAACCCAAGTACAAGGACTTTTACCGATCTATTATGAATTGCAAAACACAAAAACATCTTACCTGAAACATGCGAATCGAACGCAGGTATGCGCGTCACGGCAGACGGCAGAAGCGTTGCGTGATGCCCAACCCATATAAGGTTGTGCGGTTCGGCACTTTTATTATTGTTCCCTTCCCTTTTCCCCAATCTCTGCTAAATGAAGAATACTTAATAAAATAAAGAAAACTGGAAAAGCTGTAGTAAGTTTCGAGTTTTGCCTTTACTGGAAACTATAAATAACCGCAGGTCGCCTTGGAAATACGCGCATCCGTCTAGTGCAAGACTCATAGCGAAAGAAGAAAAAACAAAGCTTAGAAAAAGCACAGGAAAATCAGTCCAATCGGCTCCTGGTCCAATTTATTATTTGGGTTATTTCACACAATACCTCGGCCCAGAGAAATGTTGCGTGACGACCCGAACCATCAACATCTGCTTTATTAAAATATCTCATTCATTGGGTGGTCGAGTCCGCAGCACGCATCTTAAAACCCGCATAGCCTAATTTGGGTTGGACATCACGCAACGCTTCTGCCGTCAGAAACTGACTTTGCGTGACGCGTATACATGCGTTCGTTTCGATTCGCATGTTTCAGGTAAGATGTTTTTGTGTTTTGCAATTCATAATAGATCGGTAAAAGTCCTTGTACTTGGGTTAAATGTTTTAGGGCTTATTAGACCTTAAGAGCATTTAACCGATTGAGATCATCTTAGATCATTATTAAAGGTCATTTGAGAACATTTTAGATCTCAATGTAGGGCATTTTAGGTCATTTTAGATCATTTTAGATCTCAACGTAGGTCATTGTAGATCATTTTAGATCATTTTAGGTCATTTTAGATCATTTTAGGTCATTCCTTCTTTTAGTACCTACGATTGCGATTTTCAGGAAGTCGCCTTCTATGACACTCTCGTTTTTTGAGTACAAAAAATCGAATACAGGTGAACAACATGCAGATGTATAACATGTTAACAGTTAATAAATAAAGTACCTTCAGACGATCCTTTTCTTTAAAGTTCTGTAACGGTTAAATACTTGTAGCATACCAACTGCAATTTCATCGTTTTATTTCTGAATGTTTTGTTTCTGAACGAAAGAGACGTTGTAAGCAAATGGGCACCAACCTGATTTTACACTACATGTTGAAGGGGATGTTTGTATATAATTTCGACAGCGGAGTAAATTTCCAACGCTGGTAAAATCGAACGACGTTTCGGTGTCGTCATGCCGCCATTTTCAAGTTCAAAAATGATTCAAATAAACTGTCAGGAATAGTAGCTGGAGATTAACATAAATGATTAATGCAGAGTCACGCAAATAATTTAGCTCGAATTGAGTCCGATTGGACATTAAGAGATGGTGTCAATTCTCTAATTAGCAACATTTCGTGCACTAAACAATTCGAACTTACATGAAAATGGCGTCATGACGACACCGAAACGTCGTTCGATTTTACCAACGTTGAGTTTTACTTGTTTTTGTATAACGAAACCTTTACTTATAAGGAGTAAATTTTTGCGGGAAATTTTTTTCGCGGGAACTTTTTTTGGCGGATCGTGAAAAAAACCCCGCAAACATTTAGTGCCACACGGTAGTCGAAGTCAACTTTTTGTCTTTTTGGATCCCAAGACCTAAAATTTCCTTAAATAAAAATTTCCTGGACCCGTGCACGACAAGGAAATATTAGATCCATTCACTAGTCAGTACACAAGAGAGAAGTGATGTAACGGTTTGATTAGAAACGCTTTATTTCAACGTAATATACACACACCAGCTTGAACCAGGACATGTTACAAATAACATTCTTTAGGAAGAGACTGTTAAGGGCCTCAAATGATGACTGAAATGTCAAGTGCAGCTACCCTTTATTTTTTCTTGTTTAACGGAACTCTTTGGCCTGGTAAACACTGAAACAATGTAAATTTAAAAAGGGTCTCAGTAAAACGCGGGGTCGGGGTCGGGGTCGGGGTCCATTGTTCTTTTGTTTCGTTTTCTGTTATCTTGCCCTAACCAAAACATAAAACCGAAAACGAAACAAAAGAACAATGGACCCCGACCCCGACCCCGACCCCGACCCCGCGTTTTACTGACACCCATTTAAAAAAGAATCAGTTCTGATGTAAGTACACGTAACTGTGAATGTCTTTAGAATAAAGGGTGGGCTTACTTGCATTCTAAGAGCTTGATTAAAATTTCAATCGAACGAATCTGAGGGTTGCAACAATATCCTGCATCACGTTACTACTCACATTCATCCAAAACAGGCTGTAGGTAACAAATTCTAAGTGCTTGTTCTAAGGGTAGCTTCAATTTCCAACCATACTACCACTTGTTCATCTAACAGTAACAAATTCTAAGGGCTTAACTACAACTTAAATCCAGAGAATCATATCAATATCCTACCAAATTGCTACTAATGTTCTTCCAAGGCCTTTGCTATGAACTCCACGGCATCTTCAACTGTGAAGACTTTTTCAGCTTCTTCATCAGAAATTTCAATTGCTACAAGTGAACATAGGTATGATCATTAAATTGCAAAGCATATCCACAATTGAACCAATTACTGATGCCTCTTGGAATGTGTATCTACATTTTTGCAACAAACGTTCATAATAATAAAAATTTAGAAGCAACTAGCAAGAATAGTAATTGAAAAATTTTTAAATCAGTTGAACAGAGATTTCAATAAGAGTGGCTGTGAAGTACCGTCAATACCAACCTGATAACTCTTGAGCAACCAACAGCACCTCACCATTTTACTATTAGCTGTATGATGAGAACCCTGCCTAAAGAGCACTTTTTCAATCAAATTGAGATTTTTGTCACCTTCTGACATAAGTGGGATGAGCAAACAATCAAAAGGAATCACCTATCACTGCATGATGTTCAGTTGGCAATTGAGAGTTTTGAATGCTTTATTTTCTTGAACATGTCATGGAAATAAATGAGAAAGGGTAACTGTTTCGTCAGGAAAATCATGACAACCTTGCATTGGTTACCCCTGGGCATTTTGAAGTCAACTCTTTGGTACAAGAGCTTTAGGTCAGCAACAAAATTCATAGACAAAGCAGCTTTTCCACTAAAACAATTCTTTTTTTAGTAGTGATGTTTAAGTTATTTTGTCTTATTTTCACCGAAATTAAGCTCTCTGTGGGCTGACTAGCCAGGGATGGCTCTGTGTCTTCACAATATGCAAACCCTATGGGCCATCCAACTTAGACCATGGTTTAAGGCAACTAATGAACCTCTTTACCATATGTTTATAAATGAGTTATCTAAGGCAAAGAGGGTTTATTCGGTTGGTAATACTTAAATAAATTTGGACCACAGTTTTGTTAAACCTCTTCTAGACTGGCCCTATAAACTCATAAGCCGGCCACCATAAGCACAGCACGCTCTAGTATTACAGGTGTTTTTTTTGTTTGTTATTTTGTTAATTTTTTTTTATGAGGTGCTGGGTCTCCAGTTTGTGCTCATCACCCATGAAGTCCATGTGACCTCTGTTTTCCCAAATTTCCATTTTGCACCTCTCGTTTTGCAAGGTTTTGCATAATTTATTTCTAGTGTTAAATAATTCAATATTTGTAGTGATCCAGCACAGTATGATCCTGGATGTGATGCATCCTGTGTTAATAAGCCAGTAATAGTGCTCACCAAAATCATCTTCTAATGCCATAACAATCTCAACTATATCCAAGCTGTCCAATCCCAGGTCATTAATAAAATGACTTTTACTGGTGACCTGAGGAAAGGCAAAAAGAACAGAGCAGTTTACTTTGATGTTCCTTGTATATATGTACATGTCTTGACTGTGTATGTCACACCTCAAGCTAAGATTATTTAACTGTGAAAACTTCTGCATCAGCTGCACTTGTAAATAAATCTAAAATTTACTACGTGCTAGAAATGTTCAGATTACTGAGTAAAACCACTGAATGCTGTGGTTGTCAATCTCTTTAACAGAGTATTGCATTTCTAATTCCTTAGCTTCCCTGCTATTTCCCCTTTTTCTGGGAAGAAAACCAGGCCCATAGCCCCTATAGAGGCAACCGAGGCAGGTGCCTTGGTAAAACTTTTCCCTTGTTGTTAAAAATGTAAATAGAAAAATAATTGTTATTGATTTAAGACGTGGTCAAAATCAATAATGGGCACAGACCACCTGAGAGGTCTTGCCCTTGCATATGTTCACGACATCACTCCAGAGCCTTTGCAAATATTGCAAAAATGGGACACCAGTGGTCATAGGAGAATTGCTTTAGCTTTCTCTTCTCTTCTCTTTTTAGTATCACTGAAGAAGAAAGTGCTGACCCAGGAGAATGTAGTGTTTCAAACAGACAAGTCAGGTTGATTTTCCGTAGACAGCCTAGAGAACTACAAAGCTGCCTCAACCTCACATTACTGACCGCATCATAATTACCCAAAGATGAACATGATCGGTTACAACAGCTGGTCAGTGTGCATTCGGTTTCGTGGGTTCGCATTTTGAGCGCAGGGAGTGAAACGATTAATGGAGTGAGGATAAAGAACAATATGATAAGTAATGACAGGGCAGTTGCACCACTATACACTCTATGCAATGATCATAAAGAATGCAGTGATGGGTACCGCACCTGTGTGTGGGGCAGTGGTAGGCTACAATTGCAAGCTTTCACACATGATGAGGGTGATATTAGCTGAAGTGTGGAAGTCACGAGAAAACAACACCATATGTATAAGTACAGGAGACATGATAGCTGAAATGAACAGAGCTAACAAGAACCAGGAGGATGACGGTTTGATTATCGGATCTACTGACGTGGTAGCGTTATATCCAAGTCTGGAAATAGATTTCACCATTGATAAGGTGTGTGAAGTGTTCTTTGAGAGTCACATCAGTATTCAAGGAGTCGATTATGCAGAGCTGGGTTTGTACCTGGCTGTGACGACATCACCTGAGGTGCTAACAAAGCTGGGCATAGCTGGTGTATGCCCAACAAGGAAGACAAAACATAGGCCCGCAATGCGTGCAGAACCGACGAAGTGTTGGTTCGTCTCGAAAAGAAAGCAAGTGAGCCGTGCGTAACTGCAGCTTCAATAACATTCAAGCATCTGTAACAGCAAGTTGCAGTAAAAGTGTGTAACTGCAACTAACGCTTAAATTTGACCAACTGAAAAGGCGACCAATACCCTGGAAAGGAGGTCAACTGAATTAGTCACCCTGTTCTCACCAAACATAGCTCCACAGACTATGCATTCTCCACTCAAGATCATTTTTTGCTGTCTTTTGGTCGGTCTTCCTCAAAACCCGGAACAAAGATTCTCAAAACAGACGCATTTCAAAACATAGGCACGCATTGCGTGCTTGACCTATGTTGAAATGACAAGTCTTATCCTCGCTGATTTGCGATTTGTAAGACATACTCTGAGGACAAAACAACACGCGATTATTCTTGCAAATACTTCCCCCCTCCACTATAGCACCTGAGTGCATAAAGCCCAGTTCAGACGCCGCACCTCCCATGTGTCGTACCAAGTAGTACGTAGTTTTTTGGCAGTTGTACGGTGTCCAAATGAGTTTTTTCGACAGATTTCAATTAGGCAAGCCAAAATCTCAGAGTACGGCAAAGTTTGCCACTTAAATATGACCTAGGAGCGAAAATGTATTTGGTACGGCCCATGAGAGGTACGGCGTCTGAACTAGGCCTAAAACAGCTTTTTCGTTTACTCAGCAATACCCTTGGAATGCAAAAAAACATCCCGCTAAAAACCCAGTTGAACCAAAATTGGAGATAGAGCAACCATCGGGCTAGTAGGCTACAGGCTAAAAAGTCAAACTGACACTAGAACAAAACGACCGCATAAAAACTTCAAATTAAATTTAAAACTGAAACCTCAGTTAAGGTCAACTAATGATTGTCTGCATATTACTGAAGAATATAAATCCAGCTCACAACAAGATGTGAAAGAAATAAGTGTAGTAGATAATAATTTGAGGAGAGGACAGTCATTGCGGTCATGTTAAAATGTAGCCTGCAGACTGCAGACCATGCAGACTACGCAGACTGGTATTTTGTTTTCTTTAAGTAAACTGTGATTTGTTGTACTTTTTAGGACTTTTCACTTTTTGTCGTGTTAAGATGACATGGCCAGCAGCTGGCCGAGTTCTCCAAAAAATGCCCCGCTGTAAGGAATTCTCGAACAATTTCGACAGAAAGATTCGCACCTTCTGGGAGTATTTCATATTCCTTTGCCAGACGATTCAAAAGTACATTTTGGTTTTGCAGTTAACGAAGTTTCCGAGCTTGAGCGTACCGTGAACTCGCTATGTTACCGTATACATTACAGGTTTATAAACCTACAGACACGCTTGAACAAGCTAATCTATGCAAATTGCTATCTTAAACACGTCGCTAAAAAAATTCAAAAACCATATGTTCCCGTATATGATAAAACCAAGAAAGAAATCATTTCTATGTCGGCTGGAAAATCTGTGGATGTGACTGATATAAATCATGGTCACAACATCGTAAACTAAAACTAAACCGCATTTTGGGAAGAGAAAACAGGTTTAAAAACCTACTGACACGCTTGAATAAACAAGCTAATTTATGCAAATTGCAATCTTATAAACACGTCGCTATAAATTTCAAATTACCAAACAAAGCGGTTTCAAAAACCTTGCAAAGTACAGTCAAAATTATCCGTATCAAGCACAGATACAATCTTTTCAATCAACATCTTGCTAAAAGATACATAACCAAAACAGCTGTTTCATAAAACAAATCATAAAAGAACAAATTAAATTACAGTTTCTCGTCAACAAGTCTATTTTTGGAACGATGTTACGTGTAATTGTTTTTGTCAAGTACTCACGTTTCACCGTTGGCCACGACAAAGTTCAATTTTACCTGCCCTTACAATAGCTTTAGGAAATTACCATCAATTCCACCACACCAAGCCTTTACTGAAAATATAATATTCGAGAGGTAAAAGTAGAAAAGCACATTTGCGCTGATCATTTCCGTCCCCATATGTACATTTGACATGGCCAGTAAGCTTAACCTTGTCTGACCTTCAGCTTCAGTAAGCGAATTCTAACCAGCTCTTTCATTGGTAGAATGTACTCTTAGCTTAGTAGCCTCAATCTGATTGGTGCCACAGAGTGCCACATAAATTCCCCCGGGGGGTGTACTCCATGTGAAAGGTGCATGGATGCACGTCGTCTTGCGTTCTCCGTTTGTTTTAGCATAGCTTTAATTTAAATTTTCCGACGAGCATTCCCGCCCGTCTCACATGAGATTTCCCCCCCGGATCAAAAATACATACATACATACATACATACATACAAACAAACAAACAAACATAGAAAGCGAAAAACTTCACGCTGACTAAGACCCTATGTTTTCAACATAGGTCAAAAATGGGCGACAAATTTCCCAATATAAAAGTAACAACATCTTCACGACTGATCAATATGGGCACCGTAACAGCCCAAAAGAATTGAACTTTTCCACCTTCCTGGGAACCACGCTTTGTGCACAGTTTCCTTTAATCATGTCAAGGGCTCCTTAAGCCAAATTGTGAATGCAAATACGAAATAAATCATTACTATGCTCTATCAAACAGGTTACAAGAAAGCGCATTATAGGCATTTACCAGTTGTTTTGACCCACTCCACCCTCGACAAACGTTTGTACTTGGTTCAACGTGCTAACTGGTGTAACGAAAATTGTGACAGTATTTTGCCCTTTGCGTTACCGAATGACGTTATGTTTAAAATCTGATGACTCAGCTCATCTGTCTTATCGCTTTGAATATTTAATTCTGTTCAATTAAACTAAAAAATTAAATGTTGATAGACATTTGTCCACAACTGAACGTGCTTTTACCAAGAGTTGTGAGCAATGTATTTATATACTGTTGTGAATAGGGCACTATAAAAACATGATTATCGATAACGACAAACACATCGTCAGAATCTCAACGTGCTAACCGGCGTGACGAAAATTGTGACAGTATTTTGTCTTTGCGTTACCGAATGACGTAATGTTTAAAATCGGATGACTCAACTCATCTGTCTTATCGCTTTGAATATTTTGTTGAATTAAAATTGAAATTTGAAGATAAATTTTGTCCACAACTGAACATGCCGTTAGCAAGAGTTGTAAGCGAAGCATTTATATACTGTTGTGAATATGGCACTATACACACATGATTATCGATCTGGAGAAATTAGTAAAAAGCAAAGTCGTCGCTTTATCTCAAACATGTTAAAGCATGTCTTATGACGTAATCGTTAAATCTGGTTTCCTCTTCCGCAGTCAGCAAGTCAGTGTCTCGAACTCTAAAATCGAACAAATCGGTTCAAAATCAAAAGTAAAGCAGAAAAATTAAAAAGACTAACTGGTATATCCTTCTGTGCCGCTTGTAGTATACTATCCAAGAAGATCCAGCCTTGTGTCGTAATTCATTTCCCACCTCCCAATAACCTTTCTTAACGTTGGCAGCTAGACATTTTCAAGTAATAAACATAACCACAACAACATACACCAGAATTTTCCTTTCATAACCTTTACTGAGAACGATTCTATCCTTACGATGTCTCAGCAACACTTTGGTCCCACCAGCATCAACAGTGCCACTGGACTTCACCTCCTGTTATTATCAGCCCTCCTTGCTTTCTTTCACTAGTATTGCACAGATATTTCAGTCCGGTCAAAACCAACACTACTCGGCGGAAGTGTCCTTCTATACCTACGATACTTTTTATGTGGACCCTTGTCCTATCGTGCGTGCGTGTGTACTAATCGATGGGCTTAACTGCAGAATACGTCATCCCATCCTGTGGGCCATAGCGAAATACACACCTTGTGAACCTTACACGACGTATTTTGACCGACCAAACCAATCGACGCTCTTGACACGACTGCTCTAACTCGACTTCGTCGGTTAAACATAGGCCCGCAATGCGTGCAGAACCGACGAAGTGTTGGTTCGTCTCGAAAAGAAAGCAAGCGAGGCGTGCGTGACTGCAGGTTTAATAACGTTCAAGCATCTGTAACAGCAAGTTGCAGCAAAAGTGCGTAACTGTAACTAACGCTGAAATTTGACCAACTGAAAAGGCGACCAATACCCTGGAAAGGAGGTCAACTGAATTATTCACCCTCTCCTCACCAAACATAGCCCCACAGACTACACCCATGACCTCATGCATTCTTCACTCAAGATCTTGTTTCGCTATCTTTTGATCGGTCTTCCTCAAAACCCTGAACAAAAAAAGCTATCACAATTCTCAAAACAGACGTATTTCAAAAAATCGGCGATAAATTTCCCAATATAAAAGTAACCACATCTTTACGATTGATCAACATGGGCACCGTAACAGCCCAAAAGAAATTGAACTTTTCCCCACGCCTGGGAACCACACTTTGTGCACAGTTTCCTTTAATCATGTCAAGGGCTCCTTAAGCCAAATTGTGAATGCAAATAAGAAATAAATCATTGCTATGCTCTATCGTACAGGTTACAAGAAAGCGCATTATAGGCATTTACCAGTCGTTTTGACCCACTCCACCCTAGATAAATGTTTTTACTTGGCTCCACGTGCCGTGCTAACTAGCGTAACGAAAATTGTGACAGTATTTGGCCCTTTGCATTACCGAATGACATAATGTTTAAAACCTGATGACTCAGCTCATCTGTCTTATCGCTTTGAATATTTAATTTGTTGAATTAAACTAAAAAATTAAATGTCGATATAAATTTGTCCACAACTGAACATGCTTTTACCCAGAGTTGTGAGCGATGTATTTATATACCGTTGTGAATAGGGCACTATAAAAACATGATTATCGTTAAAGACAAACACATCGTCAGAATCTCAAGGTGCTAACCGGCGTGACGAAAATTGTGAGAGTATTTTGTCTTTTGCGTTACCAAATGATGTAATGTTTAAAATCTGATGACTCAGCTCAACTGTCTTATCGCTTTGAATATTTTGTTGAATTAAAATTAAAATGTAAAGATAAATTTTGTCCACAACTGAACATGCCGTTACCGAGAGTTGTGAGCGATGTATTTATATACTGTTGTGAATATGGCACTATAAAAACAGATTATCGATTAAGACAAACACACCGTCAGAATCAGGAGAAATTAGTAAAAAAGCGAAGTCGTCGCTTTAAACACGTTTAAGCATGACTTATGACGTAATCGTTAAATCCGGTTTGCTCTTCCGGAGTCAGCAAGTCAGTGTCTCGAACTCTAAAATAGAGCAAATCGGTTCAAAATCAAAAGTAAAGCAGAAAATTAAAAAGACTAACTGGTATATAATTCTGGGCTGCTTATACTATCCAAGAAGATCCAGCCTGGTGCAGTAATTCATTTCCCACCTGCAAATAACCTTTCTTAACGTTGGCAGCTGGATACTTTCCAAGTATTAAACATAACCACAACAACATACACCAGAATTTTCCTCTCATAACATTTACTGAGAACGATTCTATCCTTACGATGTCTCAGCAACACTTTGGTCCCACCAGCGTCAACAGTGCCACTGGACTTCACCTCCTGTTATTATCAGTCCTCCTTGCTTTCTTTCACTAGTACTGCACAGATATTTCAGTCCAGCCAAAGCCAACACTGCTCGGCGGAGGTGTGCTTCTATACCTAGGATACTTTTTATGTGGACCCTTGTCCTATCGTGCGTGTGTACTAATCGATGTCTGTGTACAAGTTCTCCTCTACATGTTCAGAGGTCGGCACAAAATTATACCACAACACAGTCAAAGCAAATCTTCCACCAAGCCTCAGTCACCTTTCTTGAGCTGCCAATTTAAAATGGCGACTTGTCCGCTCTTGTTCTCACGTCATCCCATCCCGTGGGCCATAGCAAAATACACACCTTGTGAGCCTTACACGACGTATTTTGACCGACCAAACCAGTCCATGGTCTTGTCACGACTGCTCTAACCCGACTTCATCGGTTAAACATAGGCCCACAATGCGTGCAGAACCGACGAAGTGTTGGTTCGTCTCGAAAAGAAAGCAAGCGAGCCGTGCGTGACTGCAGCTTCAATAACATTCAAGCATGTGTAACAGCAAGTTGCAGTAAAAGTGTGTAACTGTAACTAACGCTTAAATTTGACCAACTGAAAAGGCGACCAATACCCTGGAAAGGAGGTCAACTGAATTATTCACCCTCTCCTCACCAACCGTAGCTCCAGACTATGCATTCTTCACTCAAGATCATTTTTGGCTGTCTTTTGGTCGGTCTTCCTCAAAACCCGGAACAAAGATTCTCAAAACAGACGCATTTCAAAAAATGGGCGACAAATTTCCCAATATAAAAGTAACCACATCTTCACGATTGATCAGTATGGGCACCGTAACAGCCCAAAAGAATTGAACATTTCCCCACACCTGGGAACCACGCTTTGTGCACAGTTTCCTTTAATCATGTCAAGGGCTCCTTAAGCCAAATTGTGAATGCAAATACGAAATAAATCATTGCTATGCTCTATTGTACAGGTTACAAGAAAGCGCATTATAGGCATTTACCAGTCGTTTTGACCCACTCCACCCTCGACAAATGTTTTTCCTTGGTTCAACGTGCTAACTGGCGTAACGAAAATTGTGACAGTATTTTGCCCTTTGCGTTACCGAATGACGTTATGTTTAAAATCTGATGACTCAGCTCATCTGTCTTATCGCTTTGAATATTTAATTTTGTTGAATTAAACTAAAAAATTAAATGTTGATATACATTTGTCCACAACTGAACATGCTTTTACCAAGAGTTGTGAGCAATGTATTTATATACTGTTGTGAATAGGGCACTATAAAAACATGATTATCGATAAAGGCAAACACATCGTCAGAATCTCAACGTGCTAACCGGCGTGATGAAAATTGTGACAGTATTTTGTCTTTTGCGTTACCGAATGACGTGATGTTTAAAATCGGATGACTCAGCTCATCTGTCTTATCGCTTTGCATATTTTGTTGAATTAAAATTAAAATTTAAAGATAAATTTTGTCCACAACTGAACATGCCGTTATCAAGAGTTGTAAGGGAAGCATTTATATACTGTTGTCAATATGGCACTATACAAACATGATTATCGATCTGGAGAAATTAGTAAAAAGCGAAGTCATCGCTTTATCTCAAACACGTTAAAGCATGTCTTATGACGTAATCGTTAAATCTGGTTTCCTCTTCCGCAGTCAGCAAGTCAGTGTCTCGAACTCTAAAATCGAACAAATCGGTTCAAAATCAAAAGTAAAGCAGAAAAATTAAAAGGACTAACTGGTATAATTCTGTGCCACTTATAGTATACTATCCAAGAAGATCCAGCCTCGTGTCGTAATTCATTTCCAACCTGCCAATAACCTTTCTTAACGTTGGCAGCTAGACATTTTCAAGTAATAAACATAACCACAACAACATACACCAGAATTTTCCTTTCATAACCTTTACTGAGAACGATTCTATCCTTACGATGTCTCAGCAACACTTTGGTCCCACCAGCATCAACAGTGCCACTGGACTTCACCTCCTGTTATCAGTCCTCCTTGCTTTCTTTCACTAGTATTGCACAGACATTTCAGTCCGGTCAAAACCAACACTGCTCGGCGGAAGTGTCCTTCTATACCTACGATACTTTTTATGTGGACCCTCGTCCTATCGTGCGTGCGTGTGTGTACTAATCGATGGGCTTAACTGCAGAATACGTCATCCCATCCCGTGGGCCATAGCGAAATACACACCTTGTGAACCTTACACGACGTATTTTGACCGACCAAACCAGTCGACGCTCTTGACATGACTGCTCTAACTCGACTTCGTCGGTTAATAAAGGGAGACTGTCCACGATTACTGCAAGTGGGAGTGAAGAACAAAAGAAGTGCTTTAAGCCATGGAATTTACCAGTCAGACAACCGGATGAACATGCGAGACGTATAATGCTAAGAGAGGCACCGAGGGTCATGTTAACAGCGATTATGAAGAGCCATGTGTACACCTTTGATGACAAGATCAGGAAGCAAACCAAAGGCGGCCCCATTGGCTTGAAGTTGACTGGAGTACTGGCCCAGCTCTTTATGATTTGGTGGGATAAGGAATTTGCCGCGAGACTTGACGAAATGTCCATCATGGTGAGAAAGAACAAACGATATGTGAATGATATCAACTTGGCTGTACAGCCAACACCACCTGGAATGAGGTACAAGGACAGTAAAACCTACGTGGATGAAAGTTCCGTAACTGAGGATGGAAGAGTCAGTAGTGACGAAAGGACAATGGCGTTGATTAAAAAAGTAGGAAACGACATCCACCCATTGATACGACTTGAAGTAGACTATCCGTCAAAGCACCAAGACGGAAAGCTGCCTATCTTTGACTTGAAGGTATGGTAGAGTCAAAGGAGAAGAAAACGGAGGGACAAGTTGGGAAAGTGCCAGTGATCATGTATGAGTTCCACTCCAAGTGCGTGGCCTCTAAAACAGTCATAAATGCTAGATCGGCCTTAAGCTGGAGTACCAAGAGGACAGTGCTTACCCAAGAAGTCCTAAGAATTCTAATGAACTGTAGCAAGCTATTACCATGGGAGAGGGTCGTGGAAAATGTTAATGAGATGGTCCTGAGGATGCAGTACTCGGGGTACAGCAAGAAGTTCAATCTCGTACCCAGAGTCCACTGGCTTTTTGGTCAGCAGGTGGTCACCAGTAGAGACTCTGGGATAATGGAATTTTTTTATCCCACAAATCGTGGGATTCCGGTTTTAGTGCGCATGCTTAAGTTCAAAACGGAAGTCAAATGTAGTAAAATGGCAGCAATGCGATCCGTGTACAGTTGATCCTTACACACGATTAAAGACACTTGAAATTTTTGAACAAGAAGTATGGTTATATATTTTGTGCGTTTGTATGTGACGAAATGTTTTAAGCATTTAATCAGAGGCTTACTTTTGATGATATATTTTGGGTGTTTATGTATAACGAAACGTTTTAAGCATGTAATCAGAGGCTTAGATTTGGTTATATTATTTTGTTCAGACTGTTACTGATGTGTATCGCCCATTGTATGAAAGTTTGTTTGAAGTTCATTGTTAGAATAATCAATTATTGTCCAGTTTCCATCAACATCTTCTGCAAAGTAAGTGCCTAACTTTATGAACCTCAAGTATGACAGTTTCAGTGTGCCACAATTTTATCGATCATGATTGGTGAAACCACAGAGAAACCAGTAAAGTCAGTTCTAATAAATGTTTTTTTTTTTGGTGTGGGTAACACTGTATTACAATGAATTTAATACAATTCAATTCATGCATGTTATATGTTTTGGAGGTATTACAGATTTTTAAAAGTATGACCAAACATCGCAGCATCCAAAATATTCAGTGATCTTGAATGCTAGTTGTGCTTTAATTTATATATTTTGTTAACTGCTCTTGAAAACTTGTGATTGCATGGAAACCGGTTGATGGGCCTGCCACAGCAAATGAAAAGATTTCAATGGTGTGCACAGTATGGCGATGCAAATACTAAATTTTCTAATTTATTTAACTCTCAACTTCAGCATTCCAGTTTTTTTCAGGGCCCTGAACATTAAAATGAGAAATATGGTATGGCTCATTTGCAAACACTTCTTTTCCCTAGCCTGTCCCAGGTTCTCAGATAGTAGGGATGGCAAAAATTAGAAAGGTACCCCAAAAAGAAGTTGATCAGGATTTGGAGAAAAGGGGGGCTCTTTCTTTATTCGGTTTTCCTTCTACCTTGGAGTCTGGAACAGGCTATCTTTGCTCCTGTGACTTGCTCTCTTCCTAGCAGGTCTTTAATCAAAGGTAGCTGATGACCCTTCAGTACCTGTGATTCATGTAGAGCCACCTGGGATGTGTAGGCATTAGCTAGGTGGCAGTGGGGCATCAATCACTTTTGTCAGAATTAGAAACTGAGTCAGGTAGCCAACATATGACTTCAACTTTGTTTTGACTGCGAGAGAATGCTTGGTCAATATGTCTTTTGAGTACTGGTGTAACAATAACAATAATAGGATCCTAACAGGATCCTGTAGGATCTTAACCAGGATCCTGATAAGATCCTATATAAGATCCTGTAGGATCCTGTAGGATCCTGTTTAAGATCCTATAGGATCCTACAGGATCCTAAGCAGGATCCTATAGGATCCTATAGGATCCTACAGGATCCTAAACAAGATCCTACAGGATCCTAAACAGGATCCTGGACAATCTTAAGCAGGATCCTGAAAGACTTTACAGGATCCTGAGTAGGATCCTAAACAACATGGTGCCATTTAGGATCCTGGGTAGGATCCTGTGTGAACTTACAGGATCCTGTAGGATCCTGTAGGATCCTGTAGGATCCCATAGGATCCTAGAAAATCCTGTAGGATCCTGTATAGAATTTCTACCAGGGAAAGGCCATGACATATTGGATAGGGCTGAGCCCCCTTCCACATCTCCATATGCCACACACATTGGAGTGATTTGATCTTTCTTCTCTTTGACAACTGTAACACTACTGTGGCAAGGAAATCAAGGACTGCAGGAGCTCTGTTCTTCATCTCCCCAATTGTATGCGCTATGCTGACCCATGTGAAGTTCAGTTATTGCTACTCGCGTTTCTCTAGGACTTGGTTGCATACTGTCACTGTCCTTTTGCATCAAATAACAGAAAACTATTTAATTATAACACATTTAAATCTTGACAATATTGGACCACTGGATTGGGAAAATAGTTTAAGTTAAGAAGAATTTCAAACTTTTCTTTTGCAATTAAATTGACAAAAATATCTCTGTAATATCTTTCACGCCTGCAGGCACTGTCGAGAGGCTTCAGAAGATTGGTTAAGAACAGAAAGACTCTCATTCTTGCTATGTGCACGTTTTCCATTTTCCTCTGCTCTAAGGCAGGCTAGAAACTGAAGGGGAAACTGCGATTTGTGAGGGACTTCACTTGATGATTCTCTTGTAATTAAACTTTCAGTCATTCTACGTGGAGCTATGTTTCCCTTTCTTTGTTATTGCAGATATTGTTGAGTGTCAACGTTTTCAATTATTCCCTTCACTTGATAACAAATTGGAGTTAATACAAACCTGTATAAAAACATTCTAAAAACATCCTTCGAGGATGCTAACAGTTTCAGCCAGATTCAAATGGGCTCGGCAATGACCTTCTATCGAAGCTGCTTGCATTTCCAAGCAACTTCCCGCACAAAAAAGGCTATGGCCATATAGCGAAACTTTAAAATTTATTCAGATCGGTGCCCCTCTGAAATATTTACTACCAAACTTTCATATATCCCTTTCATGACTAAGTTGGTCACAGGCTTCCGGTTCACTGTTCCTTTGTTTTATGATCAGCCAATCAAAACAAAAATAGATTTTTTCCATTATCCCAGAGTCTCTACTAGTGACCACCCGCTGACCAAAAAGCCAGTGGACTCTGGGTACGAGATTGCAGAAACATAACAATGAAGTGCAGAGATTTCAAATGAATGTTACCGGTCTTTACTCTAATGACTATGCTGAGGCAGATATCTGAGGGTGTTAAGATAGACAAGGTACCCAAAGACTCCTTAAAAATTAACTCTAAGAACGAGTGGCACTTTTTCCACATTCCGCGCGCGGCAATCCCGCATGGCCGCGTGCTACCATCAAAGTAGGACATGCCGTGACGACAAACAGGGAGTCAAAGAAGATGTGGGCTATTCCAGTGGTTTTTACATGAACAGTTTTACATTTTAGTAGTTCTTACATGACCAATCTGACAATTTTATTTAGCAGCTGACTTGGCTCGAAGAGCGAGATATATACCGCAATTTTAACAGTGTTTATATCGTTTTAAAGTTTTAAGTGCATTGAATGTGTATCAAAGACGTGATGTCTTGTTGTTCTACCCGTTATTCAAACACATTCTTAGCCTTGGTGGTTGAAATTTCTCAGAAAGGTAACAAACGTAAATGCTGTTAAAGTTAGTTTGGATTTTGATTATGTTTGGGGGAAAATACCACCAGAAAAATGCTAAAAATGGCATTTTCAAGTGTCTAGTTTTCGAAATTATGTAATCTCAATCACAAGTTGTTGTGTTCAAAATGGCAGCTACCTTGGTGAGGTGAATGCAACACATAGCTTCAAAATGTACAGTTTTGTTCCAAGGCAACAAAGCACCTCTTAAATGTCTGATTTTCGAGGCCTCTTGCAAGCCTTAAGTACAAAGTGACCTTGTTAAAGGGAAGGCTTTTTTAGCTCATTTAATATAGCAACGGCTATGCAGTGGAAATCAAACAGAATGTTTGTTTGCTTACCTGAACAAGGAATAAATATACATAGGATAAAACAAGATCTGGCAATCAGGAGACCTTAGCATACGCGGCCCGATAGATTAGACGTATTTTGATTGAGCTCCGGCGATATGTCGTTTTACTAGCCAATTTCGTCAACACCGTTAGGCTAGTATAAAGCAAAAGTTTAATAAGCTTAAGCACAAGGTCAATGAGCTTAAAGAAACCAAGCGAAAAGCGGTTTCGCGTTCCAAGCAGCGAAGACGAAGAAGTGATGCACGTGGGCGACGAAGCGGGCGACGCCATGATGCTGAAGTCCATCCTAGAGAAACTAGAGAAGCTCGACTTGCTGGAGCAAATACACGAGAGGCTAAAGAAAATTGAAAGTGAATCTAAAGAACTTAAAGATACAGTCGCCCAAATCGAAAACGGCTTAAATTCTATCAAGAAAGATGTTGAAGAAGTAAAGATAGCCACGGAACAGAAAGCCGATAAAAGCAGAGTCGAAGCGCTAGAAAAGGAGGTTGAAGACCTTCGAAACAGGTCACGGAGGAACAACCTGGTGTTTTACAATATACCAGAGAAGGCCGAAGGAGAGGACTGCATAAGCTTTATTCAGAATTTCATATCAACGCACATGGGTTTGGAAACGCTCTGCGGGGAGCTAGAAATCGAGCGTGCTCACCGAACACCAACGAAGCCACGGAGCGATATTGATGGTAAGCAAAGACCGAGACCGATACATGTGGCCTTCTTGCGCTACTCGGATAAAATGAAAGTGTTCTCGAATGCTGCTGCAAGACTAAAAGACAACCCATTCGGCGAGAAGCTAATCGGCATAAGCGAAGATTTCGGAAAGAAAACCCAAGAAGAACGAAAAGCGATCGCCCCAGTAAGGAAATATTTACAGAAGAAGCTTGGTGCGGGCTCCAAAGTCTTCATCGTGTATCCAGCTATCTTGAAATGCGTTGACAGCAACGGAAGAGCGAAAGTCATCTCTGAGAAAGAGCAAAAAAGATTGAAAGAAGAAATGGAGAAAGATAAAGAATCCACACACAAGTAGGAACGTGATACCTGCAAACCAAAGTCTGTGATAAACTTGAAGGACTAGAAGCTGACGAAATGCAAAAAGATAAAGAACAGAAGTCTATTGTTTTGTCGAAGCTCAACAGAAGCTCAATATTCATCCCGAAGTTGTTGGAACTCCGAACGGCAACGTCTACGAGTAGTTCACACCTCGTTGGAGGTAAACTGTTAGTAGTTTCTGTAGTTTATGTTTGTATGTTTTGTTAGCGATACACATGGCAAGCAAATTTTGCGATCTAGGCTTTCCAATATAGGATGACCAATTTATCGTTTGTAAAATGCACAAATTAAGTTTTGTTTCACTTAATGTAAGAGGTCTAAACGCTTCTAGAAAGAGAAGAGCTATTTTTAGACAATCACATAATAGGAGAGCCTCCGTCATTTTTCTGCAGGAGACTTATAGCTCCCCCGATCAAGAAAAAATCTGGAGTAATGAATGGGGTTCCAAAATTTATTTCAGTCATGGAAGTAAACATAGCAAAGGTGTCGCTATTCTTTTCAATCCCAAATTGCATGTTTCAGCTGAAACTATATTACAGAGTAAAGACGGCAGAATACTAATCCTCAAAGTCATTATTGAAGATCTCACGTTTTTATGCACAAATGTTTACGCACCGAATGATACCCAGGCACAGATTAAATTTTTCAGCAAATTAAAAGAGCATTTGGAGCGGTTGCACAGCGAAAACAACATTATTCTGGGAGGTGATTTCAATTGCCCTCTATCTGAGAATGACAAAGAGGGAGGCCGTGACCCATCTTTCAAAAAAAAATGTAATTGAAGAGATCAAGAATTTGATTAGTCTTCTAAATTTAGAGGACGTGTGGAGATCATTGCATCCAAAAGAAAAAGAATTCACTTGGCGAACTCGAGATTTGAAAATAAAATGCAGACTAGACTTATGGTTGATTACAAAAGATTTTATGCAAAAATCCCTCGTGCAGAGTTGCGAGATAAAATACGCACCGCACTGCGACCACTCTTTAGTTACAATGGATATTCAAACTCGACTACAACACCCAAGGGGACCGGGTTTCTGGAAACTTAACAATTCACTTCTGGAAGACAATGAATATACAGATAAATTATCCGAAAACATCCCATTGTTTATTAAAAAATATATACACGTCGAAGACAAAGGCCTTTTATGGGAAATGATAAAAGTGGAAATTAGGATGTTTACAACATACTATTCAAAACAAAAAGCCAAAAAACAGAAAAATTACGAGAAAAATCTTTTGCAAGAAGCCCAACGTTTACAAAAAACAAGCGGGAATCGCACAACGCCGGAAGCAATCAAGGAGTACGATATCATCAAGAATAAACTAGATAAACTATCTTTCGACCGCACTCGAGGAGCATGTATTCGCTCAAAAGCGCGTTGGCACGAGTTTGGAGAACGAAGTTCCAAATATTTTCTCAATCTTGAGAAGAGAAACTATGAAAATAAATGTATCACCAGTTTGACCAAAGATGACAAATCCACTATAACCGACCCGGAAGAAATCCTCGAGGAGCAAAGACGTTATTATGAAAATTTGTACTCGTCACTAAATCCACAAGTTGAGGATCCCAAGTTCAACTTATTTTTTGAGAACGAGAGTATTAAAAAGCTAGACGAACACCAAAAAGAATTGTGTGAGGGTTTATTAACAGAAAACAAATGTAAGAATGCTTTAAAAAGTTTCCACAAAGACAAAACACCTGGTACAGACGGTCTGACTGCAGAATTTTACACTTTTTTTTGGAACACGTTAGGTAAAATTATGGTAGATAGCTTTAATTACGCATTTCGAAAAGGCGAGTTATCCATATCACAGAGACAAGGAATTATACGCCTAATTCCCAAGAAAGATAAAAATCTATCGTACCTAAAAAACTGGAGACCCATATGATTACAAGATCGCCACAAAAGCCTTAGCAATGCGTTTAAAAAAGGTCCTGCCAAATATTATTAATAATGCACAAACTGGATATTTACCAGGCAGATTCATTGGGGAAAATATTCGGCTCATATCGGACATTCTCCATTACACGGCAGATCAGAATTTAGAAGGTATCGCTCTGTTCATAGATTTCGAAAAGGCTTTCGACAGCTTAGAGTGGGAGTATCTAGACAAAGCCTTAGATGCCTTTAATTTCGGACTCGATTTCAAGGTGTGGATTAGAACACTTTACAACAATATCTCCAGCTGCACGATAAATAATGGTTACGCTTCCAAACCCTTCACACTCAAGAGAGGAGTTAGGCAAGGCTGTCCGTTATCCGGTCTCCTTTTCATACTGGCTGGTGAAGCATTATCTTGCGCGATAAGGTCTCGCTCTGATATAAGAGGGATCCTAGTTGCTAACAAAGAAATCAAATTATCACAGTATGCTGATGACACAACCGCCTTCTGTAAAGACGAGGCTTCCCTTGAGAAGCTGCTTGAGGTGCTTAACTTGTTTGAGGAATGCAGTGGACTTACACTCAATTCTTCTAAAACAGAAGCTTTATGGTTGGGGAAAAACGTGCAAAATAAGGATACGCCATTTGAGTTTATGTGGCCACAAAGGCCAATAGTAGCTTTAGGAACCGCTTTCTCGTATAAGTTTAATTTGTGCGACCAAGTAAATTTTGTAGACAAGCTAATCAAAGTTAAGAAGTTATTTAATTTATGGTCACAAAGGGATTTATCCCTGTATGGAAAAATAACAATAGCTAAAACGTTAGGTTTATCCAAACTCATTTTTTCTAGCGCTTGTCTTCACACCCCACCTTATGTTACTGACGCCGTTAACAAGTTGATAGCAGACTTCGTTTGGAACAGTAAGAAACCGAAAATAAAAAGAGACACGCTTATCGGAGCAAAAGAAAAAGGAGGTTTAGATTTGCCAGAATATGAAATAATCACAAAATCATTACTATGTGCCTGGGTAAAGAGAATGCAAGATGGTGCAAATGAGGATTGGATGATAATTCCATCCTGGTATCTGAAAAATGTTGGAGGCCCTCTCATTTTCGACTGTAGCTATGATCTAAGTCTTTTAGAACTAAAAAATATGCCAGCTTTCTACATTGACATCTTAAAAACTTGGGCAGAAGTTCATGATGTTAAATCCGCCCCTCTAGATAAACATGACATTAGGGAAACCATTATTTGGAATAATAAAAACATAACCATAGCAGGCAAATCTGTATACTGGGAAAACTGGCACGTTGCTGGAATTCTTAGAATCAAAGATTTATTAGAAGAAGACGGCAAATTCCTCTCATATGGCAATTTTCTTAGAAAATTTGGCCTTGCTACGCCATTTACCAACCTCTGGGGTTTAATAGCAGCAATACCATTAGGGTGGAAGCGTGAATTACAATCTACTAATGGTGAGAATCGACAAGAAAGAAAATCGACTTTTCTTCCTGGTCAAATACTCACCAGTAAAAGTGCCCGGAATATTCTTATTCAAAAGAAATTTAAAGAACCTTTAGCTAGTTCTAGGCTACAAAGGTTAGGTGTAGAAGAGATGAAGATTAGCGCAATTTATAAACTACCATTTAGAATAACACGGGAAACGAAACTAAGTATATTTCAGTTTAAGATAATTCATAATATTTTACCGTGCAGAAACCTCCTATATAAAATGAACATA